>CBVK0101372732.1:0-32873 GCA_900067695.1 Picea abies | reverse complement strand
CTCTTCCGATCTCACAGTCCTTTATCATACCTATACACTTGACTTTTCTCGAATCGAAAGAATATAAATCTCCATAAGGCCTGCTGATTTCAAGGCCGAGTCTATCCATGATTGCTTTAGGCATCACATTGTGAGATGCCCCAGAATCTAACATGAAGTTATGGAGCAGATGGTCAAGAATGGTCAAAGTAATGTAGAAAGGGGCAACAATGTCTTTGGAACCTTCAAAGTGTGGGCCAAAAATTATGTTAGTTTTTTCATCCTCTAAGTTTATAACATCGGCCTGACTTTCATTTTCTGTAAAATTAATCATTTCTGTAACATCGGCCAGTTCTACAAGATGAATAGGAATTGTTATCTTATTTATTTCATTTTCTAGGTTGAAACTTCCAATGGTTTTGTCGATTTCCATGTTTTGAAACTCCAACCCTTTCTTTTTAGTTTTCCTTGGCTGAGAGGCCTTTGTTTCAGTAACAGGGGTATCTAGTTTTTCCATCCTCAAGGGTGGCATTTCTGTTGTCTTTTTTTTAGTAAACTGGATGTTAGCAGCCTTAGTCCCTTTAGTCTATTTCTCAGTTCTTTTTGAAACTAGTTCATCAATTTCATACGTTGACAATATTTTTTTAACTAGAACGGTTGTGAAAACCCTGTTTCTAGGTCTCAGGTTGTATTTTTGGTGAAGTTCGACCATTATCCCATCTGTTATTCCCTGATAGGTCAAATCTTCTGAAACACTATCATTCTTGCTACTCTCAGTCCCATACTCTGTAGTCAAAGACTTTTCATAAACGTGTCTTGTTATGTAAGGTTGTAGGCAGTCGTCGCCAAGATTGTTCATATCCTCTTCTAACTCCTCAAAATCCTCCAAGTCTTGTCCTCCTACAAAGATTTCACTTTTAAAAGGAGTTTGGATCTTTTGATCTTCATTCTTAATTTGTTTTTGGTGGTTTTGAGGGTTAGGGTTCTTTCTAAACTCCTTTCTAGGGTAATGTTCATTCTTAGCTTGTTCTAGTTCCATTCTCGATATTTTATTTGACAGTTCTTTGATGATTCTATCCATATCATCCATTTTGTTCTTGGAAGGTCTTCCTGATCCAAAAGGTGCTCTTTGCTCCCTATATCTCTTGATTTCTTTGTTTCCCGTATCAAATTTATCTTTCATCTTTCCTGATGAAATCATATTAGATTCAATTTCGAGGGCATCATCTTGCATCTTGGTAATATCTACTGATCTTCTCTCCCTTAATAACAGAGCGAAGTCGGGGTCAAAATCTCCAGCGAAAGTCACTTTTGCTGCAGGTTGTGAGGGCTTGACCTCAGTTGGGATCTTATTGTATAATTTCTTAATCCATTGTGTAAACTCGAGGATCGGTTCATATTTTTTCTTTCGAAGAGCTCTGAATTCGGTCAGATAATAAAGATGGTATTTCCCTTCACCCCATTGTCTAATAAAAGAGTTTTCAAGTTCATCATATAATGGTATAGATCCGGCGGCTACGCCTCGAAACCAGGTTCTTAATTTCCCTTCAAAATTTTGAACCAAGAGTCTTGAGTAAACATCTTCATGTTCCAATCCAAGAATGTTAGCGAATTGATTGAAAAAATTTATGTGTTCGTCTGCTGTCAAGTCACCTTCTCCCATGAAATTAGGCTATTTTTTCATCTAATTTTTTGGTAAATCATGGAGAGGGACCGGTAGAACCAGAGGAGCGTATCTTGCAACAACTTTTGCAAATATCAGAAGAGGTGGTGCTTGGTTGCCTGCTCCTCCTCCTTGGCCACCCGCGAAAGCACCTCTAGCCCCACCTCCTCTGGTCGCAGCCATTGTGGAGTTAACAGTTAAAGTTTGGGGGTTGTAAGGATGGGTTTCAATAAACTGGTTATAGAAGGGGAAGAAACTTGAGAAATAAGAGCTTAGGGAATTTGGACTGGTTCCTTTAGAACCACAAGGTGAGAATACAGGAGAATCAACAGAAGTTGAGTCGAGATATATAGGATAATCGTTTGATTTTTGAGATGTAGGAAAACAAACTTTGATAAGGGAGGGAGAATGAGTCACCACAGTAAGTGAGGTAGCTCTTTGTTTTCTATCGGTGTGGGAAAAGGATGAGCAAGCCTCAGTCTCAAATACTAGATGAACCAAATCTGATTCATGGAGTGTGACCTTATCAACGGGGTATTTCCCATAAAGGGGTGGAAAACTTGATTCACCACATTGATCTTCTAAGTCAGACTATGTAAAATTAGGTCAATTTTTTTGATTTGTGGATGAGACAGTCTGGCGGAAGTATCTTCTTGATTTTAGAATTTTTTTGGGGTCTAAAAAAGGTGAAATTTGCTTGTTGTCTGGATTCTTTCTGGTGTTTTTTTGTTTAAGAGCCAGCTTAAACAATGTGGAGTTGCCAAGTGAAAGATAAAGGTAGCCTTAGAAGGTTTTAAAACTTTTTTCACTATCAAAGAAAGAAAGCGTCAATGTCGTTCTCCCCAGGGAAAGAACTTCGTTTCTCCATCCCCGACAATGGTGCCAAAAATATGTTGTTCCTGATTTTATAATTTAAGGCTTTAAAGTATATTGTCAAGGCATCTGAAAAATTAGAGGGAGCTAAGAATAGAAAAAGACTGATAAAAAGGTAAAGGCTATTGTCAGTTTCTCAACTGTCTCTATTGAAATTCCTAGTTTTCTTGAATACTGATATCTCTCTCAATTGTTGCCTATCAATGTTCTAAGTGAGCTCGGTTATTTGTTGTTTGTAAAATAGTGTTAAATAAATTTAGAGCAATGTTGGTTTGATCCAAGAGACTGGGCTCGATGTTAGGCTACCTTGTAACCGGTACTGTCATGAAGGAGGAAGGCAAAGGAGGATAAATTTATGTGTTTTCTTTTGAGGCTGATTATCTCTATTCCACAATGTAACGAGAATGATGTCAAAACACAAATAAATAGTATGACCAAATTGTAGGCCTTTTCTTGTATCTGAGTTAAATTTTAAAGAAAATAAACATGCATGATATGGAGAAAAACATATAGATATTAGCAAAGTGTGGCATCAATTTTAGAGGAATATCACATTGTAACAGAAGACTATGAAATGAGAAAAATATTAATGAAGCATATGATGTTGAAATCTAAGAATCTACAGGTCTTGTATCTGTTGATAACAGATACAGAGGAAAAACTATAAATGATTTGAAATAATAAGAATAATAATTTCCACAGTAGAGGTTGCACTAAATTGTGGCTAAGCATTCATCAATTAAACATATATAAGAAAGATGAGATGACAGGTAAACACATACCTCAAAAGTGACAAGATATGGAATCTTCAATCTGCATTTCTATTTATTTAGAGTTTCTTCAAAATTACTTCAACCACAATATTTTTTCAAAGAGATCAAAAATCCCCCATTATTTTAGTCTTCGTTCTCTATATTTATACAATGGTTATCCATACTTGATGGTTAACAATCTCCTACTTTCTGGGAGAAAAATAGTTACAAAACTGCAACCTTAACCGTTGCATGATTAACTTTTGTTTATTTATCATTCCAATAGCATGAGTTTCCAAATGATACTTTATTGCTTAGTCAAAGTCTCTCCCTCCTTTTATGATACACATTCAATACATTTCTCCAGAAAATGGACAAAGTTTCTAGGAGGTGTTGGAAGATCTTTAGTCTCAAACAGATAAAACTTTCTTTGCACCTTTAAGAACCGGTCTTCAAAACCTTGTTCAGAGAACTTGACCACTTTCAATTTTAAATTGGGTTGTACCAACCATATGTTTATTAGGTTGGCATCGATTTCCTTCAATTGTAAAATTTCAATCTGAATCTTCTTCAAACCTTCTTTGCAGTCCAACTATTGTTTTTCAATGTTTATCTACCCCAGTGACTCGGAGCAGTCATTTTTTTCAATGTCTAATGCTTTCTTATTGAAAGAATCAAATATTCCTTCACAATCATCTTTGATTTCTTTAACTATATTCTTTCTCTCAGACATATTTCTTTCCCATACTTTGAGCATGATGTCTCCTTTTATTTTTTCCGTGACAGAGAGCTTTAGATTTTTTTTCGCCTCTTTATTCCCTGAACATGCAACCTCTTTCTGGAAAGTATTCCTTGCTGCTTTAGCTTCCTTTTCTAGTAAAATAATTTTATCAATAGATTTTCTTACCTCTTGAAAGTAATTCTGGATGATCCCTATTTTGGAGATCAATCTCTCTTGTTCAGCTTCTATCTTTGTATGTGTTTCCAGTGAGAGGGTCTAAAAATACTTTAAATCTATAACCCAGCCTTCCATCAAATCTAACTTATCTTGTAACTGTTCTACATGCTCCTTTTGCTGAGCAACCTGCACCTGAATTTCTTGTATCCTCTAGATCATTTCGTCCAGGCTTGATTTGAGTGATTGAATTTCTATCCTTTCAATAGCCCTGGTCTACTCCAATATTTTACTCACCTCTTCTCTGATGTTCTTCTCATCATTTTTTAATTGATCCTGTAATTAAGCTATCATGTTATTACTCTTCTTTATCCTCATTCTCATGTTTCCCACGGAAAAAATGTTTGTTGTTTCCATGGATCCCATGGAACCTGCTATCTCTATAATGAAATCCTCCTCCTCCAAATTCTGTCCATCTATCAAGACTTTATATTTTTTTACCATACTCCCCTCCTTCATATACATCTCTTGTTTAAGGACATCCTTCTTCTTTTTGCTAAAAAAATAATCAGAAGGAGGAATCTCATATATGGAAATAGAGGTGAATTCATCAACAAATAGGTCTCTTGTCTGCGGGAATCCAAAAGTGGATTGTAAGGGGGTTAAGGAATCTATGGGACTTCCTATCTCTGTAGATCCTTTCCCTCCTATTTCCTTAGGCGTATTGACACCAACACCAAGTGATGAAGGGGGAGTAAGCTTACTAAACTTGGGAGGTATCCTAGACCTACTCTCTGCTTTTGTCTCTGGTTTTTTTGTCTTTAAGGCCTCTTTGTTTTGTGGGGGCCTTTCAGTATCCTGTGGGACTTTTTTAGGATTGCCCTTCTCCTGTGCTTCTTGTTTGAAGCCTGGGGAAATATTTTCTTGTTCCTGGGGAAGGGTGATCACTTCTCCTTGCAGTACTTTGGGTAGACAACTCTATCTATGCTTCCCAAAGGTCCAAAAAATAGCTTGCAAGTCGGACAACAGTGTCTGTACTCGTTCTAACACCTCTTTATAAGTCTTAGTCCTTTTGAACATGTCATCCCAAGGGGACTCCTCATGTTCATATGATTTCATATTGTAGTGGGCCATGTGCTTCCCCACTAACTGGTAAGGATCATTATTTCTATGCTCGAGGTCTATCAATTTGACCCCCTCCAATTCTATTGCTTAAACCTTGGAATGAAACAGGTTGAGAAGTGAAAATTTTCCAATCTAAATGGGAAAAACAGGCCAAGATTTCTTTTGAGCTGTCTTTAATTCTATCCTGATTCAACCCATTACTAGTTGATAAGCTACATCCCTGCACACTAATCTGTCATGGAGGAATTTTTGGAGCGCATGTGGAGGAATCGAACATTCAAAAACTATGATGTAGGAGAAATTATCCTCTATAAACCAGTTGGCAATTGCCCGAAGGCTCCCTATGACCAACTCTAAAATGCGGGGGGGGTGCAAAGTCGTATAGTATCTGGTGTAGTGGTATTACCACGAAATGACAAATCTCATAGAATGAATCTTTGGCATTTTCTTCCCAAATTTTAAAATGATATTCATGAATAGGCTCCAGGTAAGTCGGATTCCAACTCCAATTCATCAAAGGGAAAGGATTTGAGAAGCATATAACATCCATGATGTATGTGGACATATAAAAGGATGTTGTTTGGCCTTTTGATTTTGCATTTTGGTACTCTATAACCTCTCTTGCTATGTTATCGGATAAAATCTTATCCCAATTGAAGCTGTAACCTTCTGCGGTCTCATGCAAAAGAGGTACCCATTCCACTGGGATGTGGGTAGGACTTTCTTTACCAAAAATCCTACATAACATCATCACCACACAAACCATATACTTGTTTAAAGACATTGTGGTGTAAACACCATGTGTGTCGGCCCTGAATTTTTCTTTGTTTCTCCACCAGTCTTTTATTATGTCAGGATACATTTGGTTTGACTCAAAACATTCTTTCCTCTTAAACTAACTAACGAAATATTTATTATAAAAGTATTTGGGACAGGAAGACAACTTATACATTACTTGTATATGTTATGGTCTGAAGGAGACAATGACAATCCCTTGGTTGTCCAAAATGCTCCTCGTTTGCACGTTTGCTCGCTCTAAATTCCAGCTGATCATGTCGTTGTAAGTCAAGAGTCGCGACCACGTAGCCACCTTATGAAGTTTAGACTCTACTATATCTATGATTTTGGTGTCTTCATCATGGGGAAAGTTCTTAATTTCATAATCGAGAGTTTAGAAAATCTGCCTTCGGGATTTTATGAAATCGATGGCATGCAGTATTTTTATCAGACACAACATCTCCATCTGGACTTGAGATCTCTGCAACTTCCTCATTTTTCTTGGTGGCTTTCTTGGGCGCTATGGTGGTTATACTGGACCAAAAACCTGTTTACAGAGAAAAGTGTATAAAACTGGATAGATGTGACTTGCTACAGAAGTAAAGATTAATAATGAACTTCGACACATAGGACCTTTATTAATATCTAAATGTGTGTTGTAGAAAGTGTATCGATACCATCGATGAAAAATAAATGTTTAATTTGAAATATATGCTTAGAGATACAAATTCACGTCAAAAATATTTGCATTTACCCGTTATTAATAATGTCGTATATCGACGATTTTGAAACTGAAAACCCGAAAATCACTGCCTTCCTTAATTCCCGAAAAGAAAAAAGCAGCTTAGTCATCATTAATCATGTTTTGAAAACATTTTTATCTTTTAATCTTAGGGTTTTTTTAAATAAAATACGATTTCGAAATTTCGAAATTTCAAGGATCCTGCCGCCAAGGGATATGTCACAATTAAACCCCGAATCGTGAAATTGCAATGGGATTAGCGAGGCGCAAAATGCGATTTCGCATTTCAGAACTTTGGGAATCTTGTCATCAAGGGATATGTCACAATCAAACCCTGGATCAAGAAATTGCAATGAGATTAGTGAGACGCTAATCATTTGTATTAAAATACTTTAATTAATCGGGATTATTGGACAATTAATTTTTAATTTTTTAACTTTTCGGAAAATCGAGGACCGGGAGTTCAAAGGAGAAGAGTTTTAAAATGCTTTAGTAGAGAGAACACTGAATCAAAAAAAAATAAGAAAGAGATAATTGTGTTTAGGAATTTGATTAATTACGAATTAAAGAGTGTTTTGCGATAAACAGTAGAGAAAGTAATGTTCATTTGTTCCCCCCTTTTTACTTTATATTTCTTAATATTTTGAAATGGCTTCGGGATTTCGATGCCAGAAAAAAGGGATAGTTGAAGATCACACCTTGAGAAGAACCAAAATTTGAAACCTGAAAAGGAACAAGTGATTCTGAATAATTTCTATTTTGGACTAAGGGCGGCTCCATGTCTCAAGAAAAGATGAAGCTTCATTTTTAAAGGGTGGAAAAATTTAATCTTCGTCTCAACAAAGCCCATGAAGTTGATCAAAGGACAAGGGATGTCAAGGTTGATGGCACAGATGAATTGTGAACTTTTAGGGATAAATTTCACAGCAGACCTGTTGGAAATATTGTCATTGATGGCAAAGGAGGAAGAAGAGCTTTCTGTTAGAAAATCAGTGTATGGTCGAGTTTTTGGATGGGTGCATATGATTGTTGCAGAACGCCGCTGACAGTCGTCAGATCTGCAGAAGTTGCAAGGGAGCCGTCAGATCTGTAGAAGCTGCGAAGGAGATAAGCCATTGGAGAATCGGGAATCGGGACTTTGAAATGTCCAATTCATTCGACAATGAAAACTCCGAAATCACCATATGCGATTTCGTGACTTGATCGCAGCCATTAAAGAAAGCATGAGATCTGGACCATTGATTCTTTTCATTGGAGAATCGGGAATTAGAGTTTCACGAGTACTGTGAACAATGACAACGAAAATCCTGAAATCACGATATGTGATTTCGCGATGTAATCACAGTCATTGGATAAGAAGTGATCTGGACCGTTGATCACAGCTCGTATTGGGGCATCGACGATCGGGACTTTGAAATGACAAATTCACTTGACATCGAAAGTCTCGAAATTCCGGAGCGATCGGGACCGTCCATCTGAGGGACAGGTGTTGAAGATCAAGGCGCCGTCGACATTTTTTTCATCGATAAATTGGGAATCCCGTTGACAAGAGTTTTGTGCAAGTCAGAATCGCAATCCGCGAAACCCCGATGAGTGGGGGCCAGCTGTCAGCACAACAGAGCAGAAGGACGGAGGCATAGTGGAGGACAGTTGTCAGCGTAACGGAGCATCGATATTTGGACGATCGGGAATCCCGTGGTTGTATGCATGGAGGCATCACAAACCCTGTAGCTCTGATGGGGTAAGGTTGTGTTCACGGTGTGATGGTCATGTTGACTGGGAGCTAAGCTCAGGAGGGCCAGCATGTGGAGAAAATGTTCTTCATCGGAGAATCAGGATTCGGAGTTTCACGAGTCCTGTAAACAAGTGCATCAGACATCACGAAATCGCGATACGCAATTTCTCGATATAGCAGATAGCGTGTGGGCCACCCCGAAGGGAAGGTGGCAGGTCAAAGGTCCATTCAGTGGGATGCGTGTCAAGAGTACGGAGGAAGTCGGGTATCCAAAAATCGTGAATTCAAGAGGCAAAGAAACCGATACATAAGGAATCCCGAAACCTGAGTTAAAAAGGGCGCGTAGGGTTAATTCAAATTTAAAAAAAAAAAAAGGGGTCTGATTTTCCCCGAGCAATAAATATGTGACCCGATGAGCGTTGAACTATTCCTGAACCCATGGGTTTAAGAAGGGGTCGATGCCCTTTCTACAGTATGAAGAAAAGGCTAAGTAACGACGGTGATAGGTAGCAGGGGTCTTCCTTTTGGAGGACATGGAGGCCATTTTCTGACAGAAGGGATATCTACAGGTGGCTGAGGTCATTTGTGCAGGCCGCATGGAAGGTTTGAGGATGGAGGAACCTCATTGTGGAAGTCGGGTAGTAGATCTACACTGACAGAGAGTCCTCGACCGTGGGTTTAACAACCACGAGAGTTGCGGCATCATATCCAGGTTTATTGAATTGTTTAATGTGTGTTTAGGAAGCTTTTGCAGCTTCCTGGCAGTCTGTAGATCTGTGTTTACTCTAGAGATAATTTATGTTGTTGTCATAGCCACTAGATGAAACTGCCTGATCCAGTGTGAAAATTAATGAAACGTGGTCAGCAGTGAGTCTGAGGGTTAAACCCTCAGTAGAACCATCCTACCAGTAGAAACTAGTGCTATCTTCATGGGGTTGAAGCTCCCTTCCAGGAAAGGCTGGTAAACAAGAGAAGGTTGCAACCTTCTACAGGGAGAAGCCTGCGTACTAGTATGAGTCTGCACTAGTAAAATGTTGTAAAATGTTTTCTTAATAATTATTGAAGACAGAGACAACGACAGCGGTGGTTTTCTCCCGATTTGGGTATCCACCTTAAATCCTGGTGTTCATGTGTCTTATTCATGTGCGTTGATTTATTTTGTTATTACTTCACTGATCTATTGCTTAATAAGACATCTGATGAATGAAGAAATTCATAAAAAGATCTATGGATTCACTCATGTTTTCGTAAGAATATACAACAGCTGGTCTTTACAAAGTAGCCTAAGGTTTTCATTGAAAGAAAAGAGGAAATCGATTGATTGTTCAAAAAAAATGATTCACCCCCCCCCCTCTCAGTATTTCTCAACAATTGGTATCAGAGCCAGGTTCTTCTGAAAAGGCTTAGCCACTAGAAGGAAGATCAATCAAAATGAGCAATCAAGACGGAATGGAATCTATCAGGCCTCCACTCTTCAATGGAAACAATTTAATATTCTGGAAAACAAGGATGAGATCTTATCTTCAGTCTCTGGGAGTATATGTATGGGCTATTGTTGAAGGAGGATATCAATATCCATCTACAGTACCAACAGATCTCGTAGAAAGAAAAACCTACGAAACAAATGCAAAAGCAGTCAATGCTCTGTTAGGAAGTCTAACTGAATCAGAATTTGTCAAAGTCATGCATCCGAACACAACAAAGGACATATGGGACAAAATCATTCTGAGTTATGAAGGTGATGCAAAGGTAAAAAGTGCTAAACTACAAACCCTCAAAATTCAATATGAGAATCTTAAAATGAATAATGAGGAAAGCATTTCCAATTTCTTTTTACGTCTTGATGATATTGTAAATTGCATGAGAAATCTAGGAGAAACAATAACCGAATCTACCTTGGTTGAAAAAAATCTTAAGATCTCTAACTGCAAAATTTGAGTCAAAAGTATCAGCTCTTGAAGAAAAGCAAGATCTTCAAAATCTTACTGTGGTGCAATTACATGGCATATTAACTGCTTATGAAATGAGAAGAGGAGGACCATCTGAAGTCAAAGATGTAGTCTTTAGAACTTCTACAAAAGGAATTGATGTACAAACAACAGAAGGATCAAGGTATATCTCAGAGCAAGAAGAGATAAAACTTCGTAAGGAAACTTCAAATCGGGACAGGACGGTTCAGAGGTAAGCTTCCTTTCAAATGTTTTGATTGTGGAAGAGTTGGTCATTATGATGCTAAGTGTCCTTATAAATAAACACATAAAAAAGGGAAGGAAGCAGCAAGAAGGAATAAGAATCATTTTAGGTCTAAACAGAGTTTCTATACTCATGAAGATAGTGATGGGTTATCTGATAGTGAGGAAGAATGTGAACAAGACCTTAGACTTCTCATAGCATTTGAAAAAGGATCTAGAGAAGATAAGGATACTTTTGAGGATGCTCTAAAAGACAGTGACTTTCTTGATGAAAACAACAAACTCAAAATCTGTTTAGAAGAGAGTAAAATCACTATAGAAACTCTAAAAAATCAGCTTGAAGAAAAGGAGAAACATAATGAGAAATTAGAATGTGAAGTAGTAAGTCTAAGAAAACAACTTGAGAAAGTAAAGACTCTGAATCTTAGATTTGCTAAAGTATATGAAACCTTAGATGAAATTATCAAGGTACAACGTTCTCCTCTCATAAAGACAGGCCTTGGATATACTGGAGAATCTTCTCAGTCTATAGCACCAAATTATCTAAAAGCAGTTACAGCTAGTTTACCAGATGTTGCCACTCAGCAAGGGAATAAAGAATCTTCACAGGTAAGGCATGATCATCTCAATTCAAAAACCACAAACAGGAATGCCTTTCAAGGAAACTCCAATCAACAAGTAAATTCATATAGAAGATTCTATGATCGCAAAAATTTCTTCTTCAAAGGACAATGCTTCACATGTCACAATTTTGGTCATAAAGCTGCTCAATGTGTTGCATATAAAACTATCATGACAAGAGAATCAAGAAAGAAAAGGATTGATTTGAAAACAAAGAAGAATACTAATAACAACTTCTCTCCTCTTCAAGATGAATTTGAATGTGCTTATTGCAATAACTTTGGCCATGAAGAATCTGAATGCAGGAGCAAAATTCAGCTGAAAAGACATGTTCCTCCAAGCTCCAAAGTATGGAAAAAGAAAGAACTACAGGCTGAAAATTGTGGTATAGCTTTATTTGCAGAAGATGAAGAAAACCAATGGTACATTGACAGTGGATGCTCAAGACACATGACAGGTGACAAAGACAAAATTCTTGCATATAGTACTCTAGAAAAAGAAAAGAAGGTTACATTTGGAAATGATACTCCTGCGGTTATTAAGGGAAAAGGGTCTGCTCTTCTAAAAGAAAATGTGAAAGCTAATGAAGTCATGTATGTGGATGGATTAAAGCATAACTTGTTAAGCATAAGTCAAATGTGTGATCAAGGAATTGAAGTTGTCTTTAGTTCAAAAGAATGTGTGGTACGTGATCTTGATACAGGCAAAGCTATTATAAGAGGAAAAAGAACTCCTAACAACCTATATATATTAAAGAAAAACAAAGAACAATGTTACTTGAGTAAATCTTCAGAAAATTGGCTATGTCATAGAAGATTGGGGCATCTGAGCTTCTCTCAAATCAACAAATTAAGCAGATTTAAAGTTGTTCGTGATTTTCCCAGCATCACTCTACCTAAGAATATCATATGCAAATCGTGCCAATTCGGCAAGCAAACCAGAGTGCAGTTTAAAGACAAAGAAGGATCATCAAGTCACCACGTACCTATGAGGATCATCAAGCCTCTTGAACTCATTCATACTGACATATGCGGACCTATGAGGAAAAAGTCACCACGTGGTGAAGAATACTATATCTTATTCATTGATGATTTCTCTAGAATGTGTTGGATTGGACTGCTTAAACATAAAGATGAAGCATTTGAGAAGTTCCATATATTCAAAGCACTAGTTGAGAATGAATTAGATCAAAAAATAAATTGTCTCATATCTGATCGAGGAGGAGAATACACATCCAATGAATTCATTGAATTTTGTGAACAACATGGCATAAAAAGACAATTTTCTGTAGCAGGCACTCCACAACAAAATGGTGTTGCAGAAAGAATGAATAGAACAATACAACAAATGTATAGAGCTATGCTTGATGATTCTGGAACACCTGATACATTTTGGGGAGAAGCAGCACATACAGCAGCTAATATTCTCAATAAAGCACATGTTCGTGTAAACAATGATAAAAATACGTATGAACTATGGTATGGAAAACCTCCCACTGTAAAACATTTTAGAGTCTTTGGAAGAAAATGCTTTATCAAAAACAATGATGAAAAACTTGGCAATTTTGAACCAAGAGCAGATGAAGGAATATTGCTTGGTTACTCCTCTAGGAGTAAATCATATGAATGCTACAATAAAAGACTTCAGAAGATTGTTGAATGTATTGATGTTGTTATTAATGAGTCTCCTGCAGCTCCAAGAGAAGAAAAACAAACAACTATCGAGGAAGAAGAAAAACAAACAACTATTGAGGAAGATGATGACATACATCATTCTACATCAAATAGGAATGATATAGACAGTGAACTCAATGAAGAACCCGAAGAGGATTTATCTGAAAAGGCTCCATCCAGATATGTTCAAAAGAATCATCCAGAATCTCAAATTTTGGGAGAAAAGGGATCAGGTGTACAAACAAGAAGGACTCTTGTAGGATCTTCTAGCTATCTTGCATTTATGTCCACTGTTGAACCTCACAATGTTAATCAAGCTAGCAAAGATGAATGTTGGATTCAAGCCATGAATGAAGAAATTGATCAAATCTAAAATAATCACACTTGGGAATTAGTACCAAGACCCCATGACAAAAATGTCATTGGAACTAAATGGATATTCAAAAACAAACTAAATGAGAATGGGGAGTTTATAAGAAATAAAGCTAGACTTGTGTGCAAGGGGTATGCTCAGCAAGAAGGTATAGACTTTGATGAAACCTTTGCTCCTGTATCTAGACTTGAAGCCATAAGAATGTTTCTTGCCTTTTCAAGCTTCCAACAAATCAAAGTTCATCAAATGGATGTTAAATATGCTTTTCTCAATGGTGACCTGGAAGAAGAAGTTTATATAGAACAACCAGAAGGATTCATCTTTCGAAATGATGAAAAACTTGTTTGTAGACTTAAAAAGGCCCTATATGGTCTCAAACAGGCTCCAAGGGCATGGTACTCTCGTCTTGACAAATATCTCCATCAACAAGGATTCTCAAAAGGATCTGCTGATAGCAACTTATACACAAAAAATGAAAATAACAAACTACTAATTGTAGTTGTATATGTTGATGATATCATATTTGGAAGCAATGAAGAATCCACGAGTCAGAAATTTTCTTCTGATATGCAACAAGAATTTGAAATGTCTTTACTTGGGGAACTAACATTTTTTCTAGGATTACAAGTGCAACAAGCAACAGATGGAATTTTCCTATCACAAACAAAATACCTTAAGAAAATCCTCAAGAAGTATGGCATGGAAGATTGCAAACCTGTAAGTACACCAATGATAACTAGGTGCAATCTTAGTTCTAATGATGATTCTCCCACGGTGAATCAGCCAGAATATAGATCTATGATAAGAAGTCTATTGTATCTCACTCGGACAAGACCAGACATTATGCATGCAGTTGGGATTGTTGGACGATTTCAAGCCAATCCAAGAGAGTCTCATCTTCAGGCGGTGAAAAGAATATTCAAATATCTACAATGAACTCAGGATTTTGGACTATGGTATCCAAGGAATGTTGAACTTACTCTTCATGCATACACTGATGCAGATTGGGATGGAAGTGTTGATGATCGAAAAAGAACTAGTGGTGGTGAATTCTACATGGGGCCCCGGTTAGTATCTTGGTTCGGCAAGAAACAAAGTTCCATTGCCTTATCTACAGCAGAAGCAGAATACGTGGCTGCAGCATCTTGTTGCACTCAACTTCTTTGGATGATGCAAACCCTTCAAGACTTTCAAATCAAATGTTCATCTCCTATCCCTATTATGTGTGATAATACAAGTGCCATCAGTATCTCAAAGAATCATGTTATGCATTCCAATACCAAGCACATTCCCATCAAATATCACTTCTTACGAGAATAGGTGCTTGAGCAAAAGGTGAAATTGGACTATGTTCCCTCCAAAAAACAAGTTGCTGATATCTTTACTAAACCTCTACCCAGGGAAGCGTTTGAATATCTCTGACAAAAACTGGGAGTAGTCTCTGCCATGCAGCGGATCAGGTCTAATTAAGTACAGAAGCCTCAATTGGTTCTAAGGTGTTGATGAGCATCTCTAAGGGGGAGCATGATCATATGCATAGGCGTATCAAGCAGATAGCATGGTCTCAGGGGGATCATGGTATTGTCCATTCTTTGCCATTAATGTCAAAGGGGGAGGAACAAGACAAGAGGAAGAGTATTGCAGAAAGAAGAAGAGTATTGCCATCAATGACAAAGGGGGAGATTGTTCGAAATATTGTCATTGATGGAAAAGGAGGAAGAAGAGCTTTCTATTAGAAAATCAGTGTATGGTTGAGTTTTTGGATGGGCGCGTATGATTTCTGTAGAGCATCGCTGATAGTCATCAGATCTGCAGAAGCTGCAAGGGAGCCATCATATCTGCAGAAGCTGCGAGGGAGATAAGCCATCGGAGAATCGGGGATCAGGACTTTGAAATGTCCAATTCATTCGACAATGAAAACTTTGAAATCGCGATATGCGATTTCGCGACTTGATCGCAGCCGTTAAAGCAAGCATGAGATCTGGACCGTTGATTCTTTTCATCGGAGAATCGGGAATCTAAGTTTCACGAGTCCCGTGAACAATGACAATGAAAATCCTGAAATCGTGATATGCGATTTCGCGATGTAATCATAGCCGTTGGATAAGAAGTGATCTAGATCGTTGATCACAGCCCGTATCGAGGCATCGGCGATTAGGACTTTGAAATGACAAAGTCACTTGACATCGAAAGTCTCAAAATCCCGGAGTGATCAGGACCATCCATCTGAGGGACAGGTGTTGAAGATCAAGGCGTCGTCGGCATTTTGTTCATCAGGAAATCGGGGATCCCGTTGACAAGAGTTTTGTGCAAGTCAGAATCAAAATCCACGAAACCCTGATGAGTGGGGGCCAGTTGTCAGCACAGCAGAGCAGAAGGATGGAGGCATAGTGGAGGACAGTTGTCAGTGTAACGGAGAATCGGTATTTGGATGATCGGGAATCCCGTGGTTGTATGCATGGAGGCATCACAAACCCTGTAGCTCCGATGGGGTAAGGTTTTCGTCACGGTGTGATGGCCACGTTGACTAGGAGCTAAGCTCAGGAGCGCCAGCGCATGGATAAAAGGTGCTTCATCGGAGAATCGGGATTTGGAGTTTCGCCAGTCCTGTAAACAAGTGCATCAGACATCGCGAAATCGCGATACGCAATTTCTTGATATAGCAGATAGCATGTGGGCCACCCGGAGGGCAGGTGGTAGGTCAAAGTTCCATTCGGTGGGATGCGTGTCAAGAGTATGGAGGAAGTCGGGTATCTGGAAATCACAAATTTAAGAGGCAAAGAAACCGATACATAAGGAATCTCGAAACCCGAGTTAAAAAGGGCGCGTAGGGTTAATTCAAATTTTTTTTTTTAAAAAAGGGGTCTGATTTCCCCCGAGCAATAAATATGGGACCCGATGAGCGTTGAAATATTCCTGAACCCATGGGTTTAAGAAGGGGTCGATACCCTTTCTACAATATGAAGAAAAGGCTAAGTAAGGACGGTGATAGGTAGCAGGGGTCTTCCTTTTGGAGGACGTGGAGGCCATTTTCTGACAGAAGGGATATCTACAAGTGGCGGAGGTCATTTGTGCAGGCCGCATGGAAGGTTTGAGGATGGAGGAACCTCATTGTGGCAGTCGGGTGGCAGATCTACACTGACAGAGAGTCCTCGGTCGTGGGTTTAACAACCACAAGAGCTACGACATCATATCCAGGTTTATTGACTTGTTTAATGTGTGTTTAGGAAGATTTTACAGTTGCCTGGCAGTCTGTAGATCTGTGTTTACTCTAGAGATAATTTATGTTGTTGTCATAGCCACTAGATGAAACTGCCTGATCCAGTGTGAAAATTAATGAAACATGGTCAGCAGTGAGTCTGAGGGTTAAACCCTCACCAGTAGAAACTGGTGCTATCTTCAGGGGGTTGAAGCTCCCTTCCAGGAAAGGCTGGTAAATGAGAGAAGGTTCCAGCCTTCTGTAGGTAGAAGCCTGCGTACTAGTATGAGTCTGTACTAGTACAATGTTGTAAAATGTTTTCTTAATAATTATTGAAGACAGAGACAACGGCAGCGGTGGTTTTCTCCCGATTTGGGTTTCCACCTTAAATCCTGGTGTTCATGTGTCTTATTCATATGAGTTGATTTATTTTGTTATTACTTCACTGATCTATTGCTTAATAAGACATCTGATGAATGAAGAAATTCATAATAAGATCTCTGGATGCACTCATGTTTTCGTAAGAATATACAACAACTGGTCTTTACAAAGTAGCCTAAGGTTTTCAGTGAAAGGAAAGAGGAAATCGATTGATTTTTCAAAAACAGTGATTCACCCCCCCCCACCCCCCTCTCAGTATTTCTCAACAATCAGAAGTTACCGAATAAGAAAAGGCGACTCCACCAATATCCCAGAAATTTCTTGACTCTGCATGGTATGCTAATATCATCTTTGTGCTGAAGAATTTGTAGGATCCTCCTGAATTTAGTAAGACAAAGACAAGATTCTTGAAATTGAAAGCAACAAAATTTTGTATAGTAAATGAACTACTATATTGGAAAGATCCAGGGATTTTTTCGTTGAGTTGTTTAATAGAGGAAGAAGTAGAGAAAACCATCCGAGAATTCCATAAAGGTGATTGTCGAGGTCATCATTATTGGAAGACAAACATGCATAAAATTTTAATGCCTGAATTTTATTGGCCTAGCATCTTTCCCAATGTTTATAAAGAAGTCTCAAAGTGCCATGATTGCCAAATTTTTGATGGGAAAGGAAAATTGCAGGCTCTACCTTTAAAACCCATTTCAATGGAAACTCCTTTCACATAGTGGGGCCTTGATTTCATAGGGGATATCCATCCATAATCCTCTACCCAACACAAATGGATCCTGACAGTGACTGATTATTTCACTAAGTTGATTAAGGTAGTAATCACCAGAAAAGCTACAGATGATGTCATCATTCGTTTCCTAGAAGATAATATTTTGTCCAGATTTGAATGCCTAATCAAAATTATAACAGACAATGCAATAGCTTTCAAGTCTAAGAAATTGGAGAAATTGTGTAGTGATTACAACATCACCCTTGGTCATTCCACGTCATACTACCCTCAAGGGAATAGGTTGGTTGAGTCTTCGAATAAAATCTTGGTCAGAATCATCAAAAAAATGTTGCAAGAGAATAAAAAGGCATGGCACAAAGAGCCCATCCACGCACTATGGGCTGATAGCATATCCCCAAAGAGATCCATTGCCACATCCCCTTTCCAAATCATCTATGGAACTGAAGCAATTTTTTCTACTATATTAGGATTACCAGTAATGAAGTTGTTACAGGAGAAAGAGGCAGAAACAAACGTTGTTAGGAGAAGAGATGATGAGCCAATCAGCATACAACAAACTAGAGAAAAGGCCTTTCATAATTCCCAGCTACGACAAGACAAGATCAAAGAGGATATTGACATACATACCAAGGTGGATGACTTCGAACTAGGATATTGGGTACTAAAATGGGATGCCATAAACGAAGATAAGGGAAAACATGGGAAATTTGATAACCTATGTTTGGGTCCGTTCAAAATCGCAGCTTATCGTGGGAGCAATGCCTATTTGTTACAGGAAAGTAATGTATAAATAATTGGAGGAGGGCCTATGAATGGCACATTCCTCAAGCATTACATTGTTTGAAAAATCATCACCCCGCCATTCATTGTATATATTCGTTTTTCATTTTTATTTACACATGAAAAGTTGGAATAAAAGAAGCATAGTTGAAGCCCAAAGTGAAGGCCCTGAGCTATGCTGAGCAGATTTTAAGTTTATTTTTGAATAAACATCAATAGATTCAGATCACACTAATATAACACATCCCAATGGGTAGGCACTTGGTCTTAAGTTCTTTGCTACCTTGCAGGGAGGATAACTTCTCCAGTTGGAGCCCATGTTATCATCATAACAATTTTCAGATCAAGATCTGAGTTTCAGAGATTTAGAGAAAATCCACATTGTTGTGGAAGTGTGATAGTTTGGAGGATAAGGTCTTATATGGAGGCATGTAAAAAAATATAGCGAAGGCACAAAATATAGGAATCACTGGACCATCGATTTGAAGTAGCCCAGATCAACGGCTGACAGACATATCGAGGAATGAAGCATCACGGAAAATAATTACTTGAAAGTGGGTCGGGGAAAACTGCCATGGTTTCATTCATGTATGCATGGAATCTCTAGAGGTACATCGGGGAAAAAAGTGGTCTACCTAAAACTACTTTCTCCAATCCCCGATATTGAAATTTGCTCAGGCACGGTGGACCATAGATCTTAGAGAAATCTAGATCAACGCTTGAAACTCATATCACTGATTGAAGTAGTGCGAGGATTAATCATTCAAAGGCGGGCCATGAAAAATTTCCATGGTTTCGTTCGTGGACATGTGGCACCTCTAGAGGTACATCATGGTGAAAAGTGGTTTGCCTAAAACCATTCTCCAATCCCTGATGTCAATATGCACATATAAAAGGAGGATCCCTAACATTATTTCATGACACTTTGAAACATTCAAACGTTAAAAATTTGGCACAAACCATTCGTTCGAAACTCAAGCTCAAAGTTGGATTAGATTTGTGTTTTCTTCACCGCTTAACAGGTATTTTTCACAATGTTACACAATGTTCAGAAATAGATCCCTTTCCTCGGAACGACTCAAGCCTCGATTACCCCTTATGTCATAGAAGTAGTCTTTCTTTTCCCTGAGCTCATAGGCTAGTGTGCTGAGCAATATTGACAGGAAGAAAGAGTTATTTTGAATAAATTAGGGTCAGCGGTTTTATGTGAAATAGATATTTCGTCACTTCGAAATACCCTCAGTGTATCAGAGTCCTCTTTCGTAGCATCAGATTACTTCGATGAAGAGAAGATGATCATATTTTATAGAGAATTCCCTTCAAAAGTAACAACCATGTTTCTGCAAACCATTTTCAAACCTGAACACCATTCGGAAAGTCCATCGTTACCTATCAATGTGAGTGTTGTGATCATTGAGGTCCAGTGGGCTTGTTCCCTGCTTAGCCAAATTTTAGGGTTAGATAATGACAAGTTTGTAGTGGAAGTCATGTTAGGTTTCTTGTTAACGTTTTTTGTGTCAGAGTCTCGTAAATCGAGTTGTATTAGTTTTGAGAAGCTAATAATATACATCGACAGCTAGTCAATTTCAGTTCATTGAGACACTTCAAATACTACATGCACCTATTGAGGATGTTCTTGGAATCGAACAAGACTGAATTCCATGAAACTAATTTCATCTCAACTGAATGCAAAAGGATCACCATGCTTATTTTCATCAATAATATCATGTCTAGGGTGTACAGTCTTAGCTTTGGCTCGGACTTGCCAACGGTTCTGGAAGAAATGAAAAGTTTTTTACTACCTAATCCAGAGAGAAGAGTAGGATATTGGATGTTGTTCATACAATATATTGTGATATGGGTGTATGGCTATTAAGAAGGAACTTATCTTTTACCAATCTTTTTGACTCCTAGAACATTTTCCTTAGAGTTCATCAGACAAAAGATCATTTCATAAACATAATACTTTCTAAAATCACACAAAGCATCTAACTTAAAATTCCATTTCATGGTAGGACCCTTCATGGTAAAAAACAAATCGTGTTTACCTCATATCCAAGCCAAATTCAATGAATTTGGGTTTACATAGTTACAAGGAAGGAAATATGACCCACATCAGATCATATCGAAGAGAAGGTTGATGAGAAAATTGGGCCCCAATGAGCACAAGCATGTTGAAGGATTTGATAAAATGGATAATCTGGAAACATGTATAGATATGGAGGTCACTTTGTAGCATGATCAGATAAAACCAACAGAGTCTGCCCCTCATCAGATCCAGACACAGAAAGCTTCTCCAAGATTGATTGTTAAAGCCCAAAAGTTGAGTGTTTATAATAAGAGGAACAATTTAGAGGCCTTGGGTGTCGGTATTCAGCAAGATTTTCCACATCAGATCCAGACACAGAAAGCTTCTCCAAGATTGATTGTTAAAGCCCAAAAGTTGAGTGTTTATAATAAGAGGAACAATTTAGAGGCCTTGGGTGTCGGTATCCAGCAAGATTTTCCAAAGAAGATGAAAATTACACCACCCTCTCAAGTGGTTGACCTAGAAGAAGAAGCACCTAAAGAGAAAATGAGCATGGAGATGGTGGAAGGTGCAACCAAAAATGAATAAGCTGGTATAGGAATTATGCCACAAAGTGAAATCAGCACAAGGGTTTTCAACAGTAAGAAACACATATTTAGCAAGATATCTGGGGTAGTATATCAGTCGAAAGAAGACTTGATGAACCAGTATGATGTAAAAGGAAGTATCGCCAACAGTGAGATAAGAGACATGTTTCCCAAAGTAGAGAAGATATCTCAGCACAATACGTACATTTTCTCAGCTATAGATGTGGAGAGAAAGACATTTAATATAGCAATAGCAGATG
The DNA here is from genome assembly GCA_900067695.1 of Picea abies. Lineage (NCBI taxonomy): Eukaryota > Viridiplantae > Streptophyta > Pinopsida > Pinales > Pinaceae > Picea > Picea abies. Next base: position 11,495 of record CBVK0101372732.1, on the reverse strand, counting down.
ATGATAAAATTTCCGAAATCAAGATGCACTATGAGAATATTGGTGCCCCGGACAAGGCAAAGTTCCACAAGAATGCTAGCGACATGATATACTCGGAATATCTAAGATTAAGTGTGAAAGTTTAAAGATTGAAAACACATGCACTCAAACTACATGGACAATTGAAACAGGAAAAAGCATCTAGCAATTCCTGGCAGACACGGGTGAAAAGATTGAAGTTTGAAGGCCCTCAAGAAGTAAAGGATTCTTTAGATGAGAAGAACAAGATAATCCAAGTTCTTAAGAAGAAGCTAAATATGTCCCCTACTAAACATACACGGGAACAGAGCTAGTTTCTCTAGATAAAGAGAAGGAAACATTCAGACAAGAAGCACTAAATTACAAAGCTAAAGTATTACAGTTGGAAAAGGAGAAAGAGAATTAGTTACAAGGACAAGAAACAATGTCAGATATGGTTGTCATTGTACCTACTAATGAAAAATATAGATCGAGCACTAATGGATTGGTTCAATCCATGTCCCAAGTGAGCTTACAAATGGGGGAAATCAAAATCCTTAAGGAAGCCTTGGAAAAGATGAAACAAGAGATGAAAACAAAAGATGAAAAGATAGCTTCACTCCAAAGGGAAAATCAAGATTTGCAAGAGAAAGTAACCAAGTTGAGGATGAGCTTAAAAGGTAAAACACTATTGCAAGGAGATAAACATGTAATATGGGATTCTATTATTGCAGAGGCTTCTAAGTTCAGAGTTTATCTAAATTTTATAAATGACAAAGACAATGTGGCGACCATGGCGCGAAGCAAGTGTATTGTTGTTAATGAAACATTAGCCAAGAAACCTTCGGAATGGGCCCATAACGCTATTTATTTGCTAAATTATGTTCCCACTACTGATCTTTATACTATTGGGGTAAAGGACAGAACCACGTTGATCATCTGGGCCAGGAGAATCATCACCAAGAACAAATTTCTCAAATCGGTTCAGAACAAAGCTATGTGAATGGAGCACAATATACAGGATTTTAGAGACACGTTTGAACAATTGTTTATCAAGGTCCTCCAACCATTTTGGGATGGAAAAGGTTCATTATACAATCAATAAGACTTCAATTCTCTCCTCATTCAATGTAAGATGGACCATTCCAAATTTGAATCTATGGAGGAATGTCTGAAAGGCCCAAGTCTGGTAGAGTATTTGGCGACAGACTTTGAAATTTTGAATTAATTTAAAATAGTGAAGATTGGCCTATTGATTATGTCCTACGCCACGTGCATTGACCTAGATATTTTGATTAAGTATTTGATGATCTACAATATTCCTTCTGACTCACAATGGAAGGAAATTGTGTGGCTGGACAAGACGAAATGCAGTTTTCCCAGTACCAGTAAGTGACCTTCAGGTGTCACCAAGCCAATGAGTTCGATAGAAGATCAGGACAAGAAAGATGTCGTAAAGGAAGCTAAGAAGTCATAGAAATATGTTCTTAATTTTGAAACGTCTTTTGAGTGATCATTGCAAATAGGTTCATATACCAAGACTGACAGTTGAAATCACTAAAATTAGTTTAGAAGTTGAAACGTTTCATTTCAGTCATTGTAATCAAATTGTATAAATGTTGGGGCATTTGATTGAATTAATGTTGGCATAAGTGCAAGAGCACCCTTTTGGTTGTTTTGAACTATATAGTAATTTTTGAAGCTGAATTGAATATATATGCAGAAGATTTTGACGTCTCTATGAAAAGATTCTAACGGTGGTGATATGAGATTTGTCTTCTTTCATCGTATGTATTTCCTATGATCTGTATTCCTATTACACTTTCTTATGTTTAAATTGGATAGTTAAAGGCCCATAATTCATCTTGTGATTCTCTTGGCATGAGAAATTTAAACTGTGTGTATTTCTTCTTAACAAATTCAGAATTCTTTTCAGTAATGCTCTGATGCAGTTATTTGTTTTCTTTATCTTCCTACACTCTATTTAAATTCAAGAATAACTCAAACTCATTGCCTAGTTTATCCTTTATCCTCTGGAGAGTTCTACCGGCTGGTCATTGTTCTCATTCACTTTCAAAATTTTGACTCCATATCCCTAAGTGTTCCTCCCCTTCCTTACCAACAACTTTATTAAAAAACCCCAAAACAAACCAAAATCTAGCCACTGATTTCCAAAGAAATAGAAAGTGACATGAGAGAGCCCTCTTTGAGTTAAGCAGGTTGGTGCTTCAGCTCTAAAGTAGGTTGAAACAATTACCTCTGTCGTTTTTCTATCAACTAGACAAAATTTACAGAGTGCTAACAAGAAGAAAATGAGATTTCTTACAAGATTTTCTCAACCAAATTGGCACTCCCTTAGAATGGGAAAAAAATGCTACAATACTCCCTGTGATATGGAAAAAGAGCACTAACACTCCCTATATATTATTCAGGGAGAATCGATCTTCCCAAAATTTTACAAGATGGGCAATTCTCATTGAAAAACATTTGTTCTGACTGTCAGATGATGGGGCTTTTTATTCTAACATGTTTTAGGGGTTGTATCAATTGTTTTCATGGTGTTGTTCATGATGCGACACTAATGAACAAGAATGTGACACTTACAAAACTTGTGACAAAACTGTGACACTTACCACACTTAAAACAATGAGAATGTGACATTATTGAAGTGAGGAATTTTGATGTGTAACAGATTTCCCCCCAAAGTGTGAAGTAAGAAAATGAAAGCTGATGCCTGAAACACTTTGTAGATTCTTTGAAGAAAGGGTATGGAGTCAGGGAACCTGGTAGAAGCTACATACAACCATTAAACAATGTTAATATGTGTTCCATTCCTGATGCAGGCATACCTGTTCTCAGACTATAAGTGACTCAAAGTATGGCCACCAATAAATACATTGCGGATCCATATTGACTAAGGGTATGGCCACCAGAGATATAATGTGGATCCATACTTCTATGATATGAACTGATCGTAGCCATGTAAAATACATAGTGGAGATACGAGATGATAAAACATAGCCATAGACCAATACAATGTGGATCTATGTGACAACATATGTATCAGCATGCTCAAATCACTTCCTTCACATCCCGGGAAGAACATGTAATAGAGTGAATGCTCAACCAAGCATATTCGTCCCAATACAAATGTAGTATGAATATTATCCATGTGAATAGATGTTTTGATGTTGAACATGGTAGAAATCACTTGATTACTAGTCATTGAGTTATACCATTAACAAGTGCGAGAAATCACCATTGGTGTCGATGATTTTAAAGGTATTTTTAAAGTACACTCCAACAAATGTTAAAAATGAGTTGAAGTCGAACATTCATGGAATTAGTCAGTCAGGGGTCATTGATGAATACCCACTACTAATTGCGAGGAGACCTATCATTGAGGCATGAAGGTCTGAATTTATTGATGTGTTCCTCAGTCTATTTCTTGGATAATTTGTTGAAATCGACAGGAAAAATTTTCATCAAAGGAGGGAATTGATGTATCCCCCATCAGTCGACATGAAACTTTTTTCAGGAAAGTGATAAGATATAGCAGATGAACACATATTGACATGGGTATGGAAACTGGTAATTTTTTATATGGTTGAATTTTGAGGCATAAGCATCCCTTGAACACTAAGGAATGTTGTGATACTTCACAACATAAATGAACAATGGAACAAAACATAATCGAGTGAGTGCTTAGACATTCTTTGGATGGGTCAACGGAGTGGAAAGACTCATACGATTGGTTCAGTGTGGATGTTTTAGTAGATTATCCAAGTGTTAAGTGTGGAGGTTAGAACAAGTGTCATGTTCAAGGGCGAATACAATAGCTCCTTACAAATGTTTTCAAGAAACTTGACTCACTTCCTTCAATTTTTCCCCCATCCAGATAGATGAGTACCTATTTTTGATTTAGCAAGATCGAGGAGGATAATAGATTCTCCATATAAATCACCTTTGGTAAGTTCCTCTTCCTTTATTTAACGAACTGGAAGAAGTAAGGGTTCGTCCCCATATGGTTCCTTCAATATGTAGTTTACCAAGTACAGAGAAGGAAAATGTGATGGTTTTTCATGTTTAGAGAGTCTAAAAATAACTTAAAGGCGACTCCAGGGTTGTACTTTTTCATAATTTTAGTCTCCGAGGTCTGCAAAATAGATAAAATATTACTCAAAAGATGACCTTTTGAACCTTTTAATGAGTGTGAAAGGAAGCAAGATCACTCGACAATATTTTCATGTTTAGAGAGTCTGAAAAGAGATTAAAGGTGTAATGTTCCCTCGACCATCATCCATCCCACTGGCCAGGCATACACTACTTTGCAGAAACAACATCATTCTCATACTTAGATAATAACATGCATTTAAAATAGGTTAAACACATCCAAACTCAGAGTAAGCACAATATTACTGCTAACATGAAGATTTAATGGAATTAACAGTAATACATGATTACAGCGGAATACATGATAAATATAAGAAAAACATGCATGCAAAACATAATTAAAACATAAGCTGATACTTATCTTTGACAACCTTGGTAATTCCACCAACCACGTGCAGGCCTTCCATGAACCTCCTAGCCTTATCCCACACTGCTCATCAAGCTCAGCAGTGGGTCACCCTTGAGATGGGACTAAGCTCCACCCAAGGAAAGGAATCCTATGCTAGGTTGAGGTTACAGGGAAAACTGCACAGAATAACTGGAAGGATTTCTTCCCAGGATGCCTTCTTACACCCACTACTCATGGACTCTCATTCCCCACATGCATGTTCCACCCGGGAGTATACACCTTCACAATAAAAGTCCATTGGTGCTTCACCTCCCTCTCTAGGTCTCTACAACAAGCCGAATCAGGAAGTCTCAGAGATCTGTAGCTGGTGCTGGACACTCTTTGGGAGAAACTACTTCCCAACAAACTCTCTCACCTGGAGAGAGTTGCTCACAGGCCTGACAACCTGCCTCTTCCAACAACAATCACCTCCCTCACCTGGAGAGAGGTTACACATAGGCTTAGCATGAACTTACACTGGCTAGCAAGCCACGTGAAATCCAACACTGCGTGGCCACAACAGCCAGCAGGGAAAACAGACACAGGATTCCCAAACAGGCTCAACAATTACAACATATTCTCACAGTTATGGTTTCAGGACAGATATCCCACACACAATCTCCAACTATTTAGACAGAGGATGTACTGGTTATCCTAGAAACAAAAAAAGGCCTCTCGGTTTTCAGGGATGCACTAGGGTATTCCTGCAGAGGTTCGACGGGACTCTTCTTCAGATGGTCGATGGTGGAATGGGAGAGGAACCCCCATCACGACTCATCTCAGCCATTGTATCTGCATGCGCTTGGGTTGACACTTGTCACCCATAAAATTGCATGTGTTCCATCAGGATGCGTTCCTCCCCATTTGGAAGTCACTTGTCATTCCAAAAGAACTTAGGATAAAATATATATTTTACATGTCTTTTGGAATAATATTAAAATAATATTCCCAAGGACTTAATCCCCTAGGATTAGCCCCTAGGCTCAACACTTAGCCCCTCTTCCCACCTTCTAGCCCCTAATCCCTTGCCCACTCTGTGGAAGCTTAGTCCCCCATCACTCATTCATTGTGGTTGGTCTACATGCGGTGGTGTTCGTACTTTTATTAATAATGTACAAAGATACATGTAAAAAATCAGGCTCTTGGGCTTCAACACTTAGAATCTCTGGCCTAACAATCACATAAGCCCACCATATTATATAAACTTGGCTCACCATCCTATAAAAAATAATTACAATTGATTTCATAAACATGATTTACAACAGGGCTCGGCCTTCAGGAGATTACAATCCCCCTCCCCTTATTTTTGAACTGTCCTCAGTGAAACTTTACACTACATCTGCAAGATTTTCAAAATTTTCAAAAATATGTGGGTACTCCACCTGCATAACATATTCATGCTCCCATGTCACATCCTCAGGACCGTACTAGGTCCACTGGACCTTTACAAGCTTTATAGCTCAATTCTTGAGCTGTTTGTTTTTCATGTCCAATATGAGCACAAGATGCACTTGCAGAACACCTTCTAGTTCCACCTAAATCACATTCCAATCGATAACATGATTAACATCAGGTATATATTTCTTAAGAAATGAAACATGAAACAAATTATGTACAGTCATAGATGCAGGTAATGCAAGCATGTATGCAACTTGCCCAATCCTTTCTAGGATTTCAAATGGCCAACAAAATCTGGCTGCCAATTTGGCACAACTTCCCAGCTTCAAGGAACTCTTGTTAGTTTTCACTTTCAGGAAAATATGATCACCCACTTTGAATTCGCTGTGGGTTCTGTTCTTATCGGCATAACTTTTCTACCTGTCCTAGGCAACTTTCAAATTCTTCTTAATTTTTATCATTTGGTCCTCCATTTCCTTGAGCAACTCTGGCTCAACTACTTCTCTATCAGTTGGATTATCCCATCTCACTAGAGTATTGCACTTTCTTCCATAAAGTGCTTCAAATGGGCTCATATTCAATGATGCATGATACCCATTGTTGTAGGTGAATTCTACCAAGTGCAGGTAGTCTTCCCATCTTGATGGTTTGTCCATCACATACATTCTCAGCATGTCTTCTATTATTATGTTCACCCTCTCTGTCTATCCATCAGAATCAGGATGATACATTGTACTAAAGTTTAGATTCGTTCCAAATCCTTTAAACAATCCTTTCCATAAATTCAAGGTGAATTTTTGGTCCTTGTCAGACACAATCGTTTTAGGAATTCCATGCAAGTGTGCCACTTCCTTTAAGAAAATATTAGCAACATCTACTGCCTTATGAGTAGTTTTCAGTGGAATAAAATGGGCATCTTTTGTAAGCTTGTCCACCACCACCATGATCAAATCATGTAGCTTGCTCATTCTGGGAAATCTTGTAATAAAATCCATTGTCAACACTTCCCACTTCCACTCAGGAATGGGTAAAGGTTGCAGCAACCCTGTTGGGTGCCTATGCTCAGCTTTAACTTTCTGGCACTCCATACATTTGGCAATGTATTGAGTGATCTCTCTCTTCATACCTGGCCAAAATTAATGGCTCTTGACTGCTACCGCAGTCTTCTGATATCCAGGGTGCCTTGCGTAAGTCACGTTATGCATTTCTCTTAGAATCACAAGTTTCAAATCTTGGATATTGGGTATATACACTATGTTTTTGTACAGAAGTTTTCCATCAGCTTCCAATGTGTAATTTTCCTCTTTCTGTGGTCTCTCACTCTGCTATAGCCTTTCTACTAAGTCTCTATACTGCAAATATGCATTTGTAGGTTCCAAAATTCTATCCTTAATATCAGTCTTGTACATGCTAATGGTTGAAGCATGTAAGTTGTGCACCTTTCTACTAAGTGCATCAGCCACCTTGTTTTCCTTCCCTTTGATATGCTTGATATCAAAGTCGTATTCACATAGAAATTCTAGCCATCTTCTTTGTCTATCATTTAAGGTTGGCTGATCAAACAAATATTTCAGACAATTGTGGTTTGTTCTCAATTCAAATCTCCTTCCCATGAGGTAATGTCTCCATTTCCTCAGAGCATGAACGATTGCTACCAACTCCAAATCGTGACTGGCATAATTATTTTCATGCTCTTTCAGCTTCCTGGACTCATAATAGATTACAAATCCATTATGGCTGAGAAATCCTCCCGACCCTTCTTTACATGCATCTGTGCACACCATGAAATCTACAATTGGATCTGCAATCCTCAAGATTGGAGCGTTGGTTAACAACTGCTTCAATCACTGGAAATTGTTCTCACACTCTTCAGTCCACTAAAACTTTTTCTCCTTCCTTTGGAAGGAAGTGATAGGGTGAGCTATCTTTAAGAACCTTGTGATAAAACTTTTGTAATAGCCCACTAGACCCATAAAGGATCTAACTTCCATCACATTCTATGGTTCTGACCATTCTCCGATGGCCTCAACCTTCTTAAGATCCACGATGGTCCCTTCTTCTGAAATAATGTGCCCCAAGTAATGGATCTTCCTTTGATAAAACGAGCATTTTCTTAACTTGGCATATAGTTGGTGTTCTCTAAACACTTGCAACACCATTCTTGGGTGTTGTTCATGCTCTTCCTCTGGCTTGGAATACACCAAAATGTCATCCAGGAAGACTATGACAAACTTGTCTAGATAGTCCCTGAATACACCATTCATTAAGCAAATAAAAACAACAGGTGTGTTCGACAGCCCAAATGGTACCACTGTGAACTCGTAATGACCATACATTGTTCTAAAGGTGGTCTTCCTGATGTCTTCATCCTTTATTCTTACCTGGTGATATCCCAATCTGAGATCTATCTTCAAAAATATTTTTTCACCTTTCAATTGATTGAAAAGATTGTCAATTCTCTGCAAAGGATACTTGTTCTCGACAGTTACTTTGTTCAACTATCTAAAATCAATGCACAGCCTCATCATCCCATCCTTCTTCTTCACAAATAGGACTGGGGAACCTCAAGGTGACACACTTGGGTGAATGTACCCCTTCTTTAGAAGCTCTTCAAGCTGCAATTGCAACTCTTTCATTTCTGGCGTACTCATTCTATAAGGATCCTTTGACACTGGAGCTACTGCAGTTATCAACTTCACAGAGAAATCGATATCCCTTTTTGGAGGTAGTCCAGGTACTTCCTGGAATACATCCTTGAACTCTTTAAGTACCTCATGATCCTCAAGCCTTGACACCTTATCCTTATGTGTTTCCTCCACATGGGCTGCAAATAATTGATAGCCTTTTATGTAGCACTTCTTCAACTGCATTGCTGAGATTTCTCTAGCAACCACAGCTCTAGGAAATCCTTGGACTATTTTCTGATTCCCCTCCTCATCCAGGCATTCAAAATTTGTTGTTACGATAGTCCAGGAGGGCATGGTGTTGGTCCAACCAATCCATCCCAATTAAACAGTCATAAGGGCCTAAAGGAAGAATATTCAATTCAGCCTTCATGCTCAATCCCTTCATGTCCACAGGACAAGACTTAACCAACTCAGTGACTTTCCTCTTGGTTGTTGTAGCCAACTTCACTAACCAAGACTTTTCATGTTTGCTTCTTGATAAATGCAAACTTTGTACCACTATAGGGTCTACATAACTATGGCTAGCCCTTGAATCAATTAAAATAATAAATGGTTGGTTGTTAATCATACCTTCCACTTCAATCATGTGCGACTAAAATTCATATTGCTTGTTGTCCAGGGCTCCATAGATCCTTGGCATTCTACTGCCCATGTCCTCCATTGTTACAGCTTGTTGAACATTATGGACATCTCTTGCTTTTCCATTTTTATGGGGACAATCTCTGTACTTGTGGTTCTCTTTATAGCCCCAACATTGAATGGGTGTCTATCTCTACCTTTGTTCCCCCACTTCCGCCATTCTCGGCTTTCTAAACGATGGATGTATTTGAGGACTATTTCTAAAAAAGGGAGGCTTGTTTCCCTCCTTCCTCTTCTCTTTCCTGAACTTCTTCTGATCATCCCAAGCCTTCTGAAAAGTAGGTTTTTCTCTTGGCTGCTCATACAAGCATTTCTCCCTTCTTATTGTTTCTTCCATAGTCTTAGGATCATCATACTAAATCTTTTCACTAATGGAAGGTGGTAGTCCACTCAGATACCTATGAATCTTGATAGCCTCATATTTGATGAATGGAACATACTTCAGTAATTCCAAAAACCTTCCTTCATATTCATCAATGGTCATGTTGCCCAACTTGAGTTGGAAGAACTCCTTCATCTTTCTGTCATAGTATGTTTTAGTCAGGTATTTCCTCTTGAGATACCTCTTGAATTACTTCTAACTGATATCTTTCTCTCTAATGTGTTTCACCTGCAAAAATTGATCCCACCACATGGATGCTTTACCTTTTAGTTGATACATCGCAATTCTTCCTTCTGCATGAGAGGAATAATTCTATAGTTGGAAATATTTCCTCATGCCAAGAAACCGTGTTTTAGCATCTTCCTCCTTCTTATGTTCTCCATCAAATGTTGGAGGCTTGATCTTATTCATTTCCCCTTTCAATTCTTCCACTCCATATCTTTGGTGTTTTCTAGTATGGGATGGGCCTGAACTACTGTGTGCTTCCCTGTAGGAATTCTTTGGGGAGAGACAATGATGTCTACTACCACTCCTCAACCTTCTTCTCCTCTCAGGGGTCCTACGACTCCATGTTTTGCTTGTGTCACTCTCTTTTTCCAATTTCTTTTGTATTCTTTCCAGGCTCTTCAACATCTTTAAGTTGGATTCACCCTGCTGATCCCTGACCCTCATGAGCTTTCAGCTATCGGATCAATGAGCCTGGGCATCTATCTGCAATCCTTCAATGATTTTCATTATATGCCCTTCCTTATCCAATTCTCTCCCATGCCCATTGGATTTTGATCCTTTGACTCCCAAGTTGACATCCCTTCCTTCTCTTTCATTCTCTGAATCGGAGGCAATCCACACCTCTTCCATTCCTATACTCAGCGTCGATTCTCAGTTGTCCTAACACTCATTGAAATATGCACACACAATGTCCATTCAACCAAATTTTTTCGGGCCTTAAACCCTTAATAAAACTTCAACATTCATAAACCAACGTGAATAAGAAAAATGTTTCGAATCCACTAAGTTTTCTATGCTCTGTTTGGCTCTGCACTTTTCAAGATTTTGGGACTTTGGGTTTTGGGGTTTCGATCCATGAGGCTCTCACACTCTCTTTTGGGACTTCGGGACTTCAGTTTTTGGGTCTTAGGTACCCAGGATTTCACGATGTAGTGACTCCCAACCTCTCATCACTTCAGTCCCCAAATTCTGAAAATTCTATTTTCTTTCCCTCTAGGCCCACAGCACAGTTGTTTCCCACCAAGGTAGCGATTTCGGGACTTTGGCACTTTGGGTTTTGGGTCTTTGGTACCCAGGAGTTCACGATGCAGTGTCTCCCAACCTCTTGTCACTCCAATCCCCTAATTCCAAAAATTATTTTTCCTTACCCTTTGGCCCACAGCAGAGTTGTCGCCCTTAAAATCCACTATGGTTTTTTTGTCTTCGAAGATTTTGGGACTTTGGGACTTTGGGTTTTGGCATTTAGGTCCACGAGGCTTTCAAAATTTCTTTCCTTTCCAAACCCCGACTTCTAAAATCATAATTTACTTTACCCTTCGGGCCCACATATCACAGTTGTCGCCCACAACCATGGTGGCATGTGGCACGTTCAAGAGGGTCCACGTCACTCTTAACGACGTCATCAGGTCCCACCATGCTCACTTTTATTTTCGACCCACTGGCATGTGGTAAACACCCATGTGTCCATGTTCATTCCAAGTGAAATCCAATGGTCAGACCTTTCTTAGATCTATAGTGAAAATCCTTTTGACGTTTCAGGGTTTTGGGCATCGAGTTTCATGCATCCACACAAAGTCACCCATTTCAGACCCCCCCCCCCCCC
>CBVK0101372730.1:0-17321 GCA_900067695.1 Picea abies | reverse complement strand
TATATATATATATATATATATATATATATATATATATATATATATATATAGGGGTTCATGCCCTTCGGTACTCCGGGAGCCGAAACATCGAAGTACCAGATCTATGCGCACTAGGTCATCTCGGGGTTTCGCATATCGGGATTTCGAGATGTGCGAGGACAGGAGGTCTCTTACCCAGATCCTCCGGGAGCCGAAACTCCGAAATACCAAACTCTAAACTCTGAAACATCAAGACTTCACGCGCTATACCACATCGGAACTTTCCCCATCGGGACTTCACATCTAGTAGGTACACGAAACAAAATTGTCCTTTGGGGTCTCAGGTACTGAAACGCCAAAACACCCAAGGCTATACGTACTCAGCCATTTCGGCGTTTCACCTATCGGAATTTCGGGGCTGGTGCATACAAGGGAAACTTACCCTTGTGTCTTCTGGGTACCGAAACGTCGAGACGTCGATCCAATTCATGCTATGCCATATCGGGATTTCACAAGTTGGGACTTCGCGATACAAGAGGACGAAGAGTCACATTCTTCGATTTCCCGAGTATCGAAAAGCCGATACACCCACTTGTCTTACCCTCGACCAAAATTCGGGGTTTCGCGGATCGGAGATTCGCGATGTGCGCAGACAAGAGGTCTCGCATCTAGATCTTCCAGGAGCTGAAACTCCGAAATACCAACTCTTAACCGGCACATCTATTTCAGGATTTCACCCATCAAAATTTCACGGGTCGGGGATTCGGGACTTGTGAGTACAAGGAACTCGCATCTAGGTATCCCGGGTATTGAAACTCCGAGATCTTATAATTCTCCATATTATTACCTTTTCGGGACTTCGCAAGTTGGGGTTTCGAGACTTGCGGGTGCAAGGGAATACTCCCTTGAGTATTCTAGGTGTCGAAACAACGAAATGTCCTAACTTATCTGCATGCTATCATTTCAGGATTTCGCGAATCGAGGTTTCGGGACTTGCGGGTGCAAGGGAATACTCCCTTGAGTATTTCAGGTGCTGAAACACCGAAATGTCCTGACTTATCTGCATGCTATCATTTCAGGATTTCACGAATCGGGGTTTTGAGACTTGCGAGTACAAGGGAACTCGCACTTAGGTACCCCGGGTGCCAAAACGCCGAAATGTCCTAAGTCTAAGAGGACCATTCTCTCTCGTGCAGGGTCTTTCAGACTTACGCCATAAAATCCTCCGGCAGATTCTTGGGTAAACTTTAAAAAGGGTGTCCCTATGGGAAGATCTATCCAGGGTATTACTTGAGACAAATAAGGGAATAAATTTCCCGAGAACAGACTTGAATACTGAATCCGTTCAAAATATACATGTATATAAATATAAATATATACGTAAGTCATATGTGGTCTTTCCAATATAAGCATGCAGCCACCATTTCTGATCAAACACCATACAGATAGTCTTATACATAAATCATTCATAATTTCACAAACCATGAGCATATATGTCAGCATATTTAAATTCAAGATACAAGATATAACACTTATCAGAAAAACACCAAGTGTAATGCAACTGCTGAGAGGGGTGCTCATTTCCACCCAACCGTAGGCTCAGTGATTCTGAATGGATTTACCACTAGCCACCCCCAAGATTAGACCACGATGCTATGAGACTGAGTCTCTGTTCGTCAGAAGTCGAGAACGAAGGTTACTCTCCTTCTTCTCTGCTCATCAATCACTCTGTATATTTTTCCAAAGTCCTTCCAATTTCTCCCCTCTTGCGATCTCTGTCGTGTTTGTCCCCCTTCCACACATCTTTCCTCCCTTTTCTTTTCCGGCGAGGTTGCATGTGGCACGATGTATAAAAATTCTACACATACACAATACACCAATGTTTTTACGTGGAAACCCAAAGCGAGAAAAACCACGGAATGTTTTTTTTTATATGTCTTGAAGAATTACATTCATTGGAAGCACCAACTTCCTTTTTTTTCCAGCAGCAAATGGAAGGAGGCTCCAACCCCCTAGTTTCTCAGGCTACAACCTGAGGTAAGCTCCAACTCCTCAATTCTCTGGCTACGACCAGAAGGAGGCTACAACCCCCTATGTTCTCTGGCTACAACCAGAAGGTGGCTACAACCACCTATCCTTGCCCCGTCCAACCACCCTAATGTATAAATGCCAAATGTAGAAAACCTGTCACTGTCACTAAATCAACCACTACTAATGTCAACTTGTCAATGCCAACCTGTAACAACCTGTACCAATCAACATGCACCAAACAACCTGTACAAATAACCTGAACCAACATGTACCATGCATCAACCATGCATCAACTGCACATCAACTATGACTCATCAAGATGTACCAACATCATCAAATATACACCTCATGTATGTGCCAACTCATCAACTACTTGTCTCAATCATGTATCCAACATGTACCTCAACCATATACCAAAGACATACACCAATATAACCATCAAAAATTCATCACTCTATCCATAAACCAAATACCATAAACCCTTACATCAAACCATGTGCCACAACCTCGTTGTTATGTAGCCTCAAGCTAAACCAACAACTTTAACAACACATCACAACCAAAATACCAATACCCATATTCCAAATACCAACAACAAAATACCAGTTGTATCCCTCAACAAATCTAATATATGCAGCAATATTGAACATCCAATACCATCTCAAGAGCTAAACCCTAGCTCCCAAAACATACCTGAAACAAGATATGTCGTTATCTCTCATAAATAGACCCCAACCATGTTGCTGCCGCAATTTTTCTGCCGCACTTTTTCTGCCGCGATTTTTCTGCCACACTTTTTCTACCGCATTTTTTATGCCGCGATTTTTCTGCCGCACTTTTTCTGCCACGATTTTTCCACCGTGGTTTTTCTATCGCACTTTTTTTGCTGCACTTTTTCTGTCATAGTTTTCCTGCCGCACTCTTTCTGTTGCACTTTTCCTGTCACACTTTTATCTATCAATAATACCTACCCAAATAACCTTTCACAAAATACATATTCAATGATATTCAATAGGTTCAAGTGTGATTAAATGAGAGAGCCTTGCCTCTTATTTATACTTTCATGTAGCATCCTAGTTTCCTTATTTTAGGGAGCTCTCCATTAACTTAATTATTTAAATAATTTTTTTTGCAAACACTTTGACTACTTTGACCTTTTGGGGCTTCTAGATGACTCATGAGGGTTCTCCAACTTCACATGGCCATAACTCTCTAACCATGAGGAGTTATGTGACATTCTACATACCACCAGAAATGGCATGACATGTACTATCCATCTAGAATAGTCTTACCTACAAATATATCAAAACTCATACCATTATCCATCAAACAAACTTGGGTCCATTACCCAAACCTTTGTGCTACCGGAATTCGCTACCGGACTTTCTTCAAGGGTTGACATCAATGACAAGCAACCCAATTAATCAACAGAATAAACATGTAAAGTTGGTTATGAAAAAGCAGAAATTGTAGTTAAGAAGGATGCCAAGTCAGTAAGACAGAGACATGATTATAGTCCAATTTTAAATGTTCACGGACCTCTCAGAATCTGATGTAACTTTATGTGGGCCTTTTACGCCCATTTTAATAAATAAAATATCCACCAGTCCTTGTAAAAATAAATAAAAAAATTAAATGATTCTTTTTTGTTATTATAAGTTTTTGTTATTGCAAGTCTCACGAGTCTCATTAACCATTGCTCCAGAAACGTTTCTTGTAGTTTATATATAACGTGATTCTTGGAGTCATTGGGTTCATTTTTGTATTGTAAGTGGAAAGCACGTCTATACATTATTTCCACTATATCCCTCAAAGTTTTGTAAAACAAATTGCCCCTCTTGTTAACTTCTAGCACCACTCTAGATGAGCTAAGGACCAAGTCATCATCATTTATAACCTTCATAATTTTTATCTTCTTAGGACAACATTTCGTTCCCTCACTATCAGTCCTTGCACAACATTAAAAAATGTGAAATCGAGTGTTTAAAACATGTTAGCGATTAATGTTAAGAAAATCATTTTTAGTAAAAAGTCAAAGAATTTTTTTATGTTGATTACCTTTTGATCCACCCAATTCCTCTCTTTGCAACATTTCCATAAATATTTTACCCTCTTTTGAACTCAAATTGCGAACAATCTTATCAAGTTTCTTCAAGATTTTGCTCTGCATGACACGCCTTAACCAATACACATCATTAATTTAAACCTACAGAGAATTCAAATATATTAAATTTTTAATAAAACTTAAAGAACTTGTCTTGTTATCCTGTTGGCATGAGCTATCATCACACTCACCACAATAAGTTGTTTTCCTCGATCTTCTATCGACCATCTTCTGTAAAAAAAAAAACAAGAATCGTGAGATATAAAAATTACGAAATATTTTTTACAAAATAAGATTTCAGTGTATAATACAATAGTACACACTCGTGCATTAAGCATATGTATACGCATCATTATATGATTATCATGTTGTCACGAAATCGAAAAACTTTTGTTTACAAATTGTTATATTCACGTGGTGCTCTATAAAATAATAGAAGCATCGATGCCTCACCACTATTTATTACACACCACCGAACTCGTGAACAAATTTAAAACATGACATGTTCAATATTAAAAACAATGTCATTTTCATTTTAAACTTAGCAGTGTTGTTGACAGGAACATGTGCACATGTGCGTTAGTCCCGTACAGTGTGCATCGCTAACTATTTTTTTTTAAGAAAACTGACGGCGGTAGGGTTCTGGATCCAATGCAATGAGTGGTCCCATTGAAACATATACCAAACACCTCATATACAAATAATTAAGAAACCCTATAAAAATATGTTGCTTAAAAAAATTCTCATTGTGAAATATAGATAGGGAAAGCAAGAGAAACAACAAGAAATCTAGGGCTTCCTATACCAAAGGTAACTATGAAACCCTTTTATTTTTTTGAAAATGCAGTGAAAATGGTTTGAATGAAATAGGGGAAAGATTGATATGATCAATAGAATGAAATCAAATACCTGAAATTTCTCCTCTGACCTACGGTGATCCCTTACAAATTTGGCTCTTCAAAAAAAAATACCCACTATAAAGTCTTTGCTAGTAAATCTCTCTTCCACAAATCTCCCCTGTAAGTTTTGGAAAAAGAATGAAATAATGATTAAGCTTTTTATTTATAAACATATACATTTATAAAAATGAAATTCTCGCTCATCTTTTTGTTGTTTATTTCGGCATATTGATTATAAACGCATGCATTGTTTTTGTAACTTATTTCTTTGATGCGCTATACAGTTTATAGAGCACTGGTGTGCTACAAAGAGCACCTGTGTACTTTTTACGTAAAAACGAACCTACACGCAATTTAATTGACAAAGTACAAGTGAAAACCTCTGAAATTAAAGTTTTGTGAGGAAAAAATAGAATCCACTTTGGTGCCTCTCGTAATTTAGCACACATACTTGATCCTCTACCATTTCTTAGTGCTCTAGTTTGCATCTCCTCCTCCATGGGCCGCTCGACTTTCTCTAAGATATTATCCTTGTCATTCTTGTAGCTATAATAACTCACGTCAATTCACTTGTAAATATCATACCTAGACCTTCTTTTCTTTGCCTCGAGGGGCTTATCAAATTTTTCTTTGATGTCGGGGAGGAATTTCATAGCCTCAAAGTATTTGTAATTGGGGCCCTTTCAAGTGGCACCATGTACATCAACTTTGTTCCCTTCCAAGTTTCTCATCTTGGCCCCTACTTTAGCATAATTAGGACCACCAAGCTATATGATCTAAGCTTCCCATTGCCCCTTTTTCCTGATCAACAAGAAATGAATCTTGGTGGATGTCTTAATTATAATACTTTGTCAACCTCAAGAATGACCTAAGGCATATATTGTATACTTAATAGAATTTAAGAAGCACATTTGAAAAAAAAAACCGATGAACCATAAGCTTCAACAACATATCTTATCATTGAATATTAATCATTTCCTTTGCCTCAACCGTGTCCTCCATGAGATCTTCACTCATGTATTTAACAAGAAGCTCATGTTTCTTCTTCTCCACAACCATGCACTCGATCTCTTTCTAATCTGGAAGGGGCACATGGGAAATAAATTATTGCTCTCTCTGTTATTAGTTTCCCTTGTCTTGCTCTCCCATTTCTTTTTCCATGTCCTACTCTTCCTCGAACAAGATTGGCTTAACAACAACAACCTCCCTACTCTTAATCATCAACCTAGCCTCCCTCTTAACAAACTTGATCCTCTACCACTCCCTTGACGATCTGGTCCACATCTCCTCCTTTGTAGTCTACTCGACTTTCTCCAAGATATCATCCTTGTCATCTCTATAGACATAATAATTGGCATCAATTCACTTGTAAATATCATACCTATACCTCCTCTTCTTCGCGTTGGGGGGATTATTGAATAGCTCTTTGACATCGAGGAGGAATTTGGAAACCCCAAAGTATATGTAACCAAGGCCCTTACCAGTGGCACCAGGTACATCAACCTCATTCTCTTCCAAATTTGTCATCTTGGCCCCTACTTTAGCATAATTAGGACCACCAAGCTCTACAATTTGAGCTTCACAATGCCTCTTTTCCCTAATCAACTTGTTGATTTCTCCGTTAAGGTCTCAAAGGCATTGTTCGTCGAGGCTTGGGTTCTGAATTTCCATGACCTTCTGTCCAATCTCTCATATTATTTGTTGCCTCCATTTGTTTACCTCTGCGAGATTGCGACACTCTGAGGCCAGTAACATACACCTCTCCTTACGATTATTTTTGGGGGGGGAGACAAAAATGGAGGTAACTCTTCGGTGCCTCTCATTTATAAACAAATACATTTAGAAAAATTAAATTCCCGTTCATTTTTCATTGTATATTTCAGTGCGTTATACAGTTTAAAGCGCATCGGTGCACTTATTACATAAAAGTGCACCGACAAACAATTTAATTCACAAAATACAAATGTAAACATACAGAATTAAATTTGGCAGAAGTTTTACTTTGCGGAGGCAAAAACTGAGGTCACTCTTTGCTGCCTTTCACAATTTATCACACTAGAGAATCAAAATATAATTAAGCACATTGTTAACTTTTAAAAGTCATTTGAAATTATGTTTGAATTTAGATTGTTCTACGCTCCCCAAACTTTCTTTTAGTAATTTATTCATGTATTGATGATGATTTTGGCTTAAATACAAGAAAAAAAAGGTTATAATATAAAATGGCCAATTCTTCATATTCCATCTCATTTTGTATCATTGCAAGTTCTCCCTTGTCATTTGCAGCAAGTATGGATTTTATTTATAATTCATTTATCTGATTGAATTTATGTTATGTATGCACCTGCATTTGAATGATTGCTCATTGAATTTTTTAGGATCATGATAAAATATTGAGTTTGGATGCCCAATATATTCCACCAATCCAAAAATGTCGCAATCTCTTAACAGAAGAAATACACCGCAAGAAGATGTTTGATGAAAATGGATAGTCACTTTACCATTGCCAATTGTAACATGTCATCTTCCAACAACTAGCTTGGGTCAACGGTATGACACTATGAATTGGATCTCTTTTATGACACCCCTGTAGTATGTGGTTGTTCAAAATGTAAAGGGTTGAAGGAGAACCCTCTACATGTCACATTGTCCCATTATATTAATGATTGACTACCCAAAGTTGACAACCTAATACCTCCCATTGCAGTCAAGAATCCAATATGTGATATAGAAAATACACGTAGGAACACTTCTATATGCTCCTTTTTTGAAAATTTGGAATCCATATCAACCAAGTTTCATCCTAAATTGACCAACCCATCTCCTTCTACTGAGTCAATGGAGAGTTGCAGAGAGCCAAAGTATGATATCAATACTACCCAAAACATCTCTACTATCAGATCCAAAAAGTTTTATGAGATCAGAGAAAAAATGTCCAAGTACACACCAAAGTCAGTTCAATTGTTGGAATGTAGCGATGACTTCCCTCTTCCTATCCATCTGCAAAGTAAATATCAAACCTGTTACAACTGAGCTTTGTATGATGCTTGGTCATTTTCCATGCTTGTGCCCAATGTTGGAACCGAATTCTCTTTTTGTGGTAATAATTAAATGATTACCAAGTCTAAAATAGATGTTGCAATTCATGGGTTGTTCATCCTTTCACATGTATTTGTTCCTCCCAAACAACTAGTAGCACTTATGCCATTGTGTTGTTCTCTTTATAGTCGGTTTGATTACTTGAATATTGTTAAATACAAACGTAGTTTTTTCATGTATAGTATGTGCATGAACAATTATGCTTCTAGAAACTTTAACTTGAAAAACATGTTATATATCGATGGTCATCCACAAACTCTTGGGAACATTGCCAGGTTCATAAATAGTTTTAGGTCCTTATTATTTAGTGCAAATTGCTCCTTTGAGGAACACTCCAATGAAAAAGAGTTCTTTATGAAAAGGAAGGCATCCAGATTTTTTGTTTTGTATGCAATACATAGTTTGTCTCCTGGTGGTGAGTTGTTAATAAAATATAAATTTCGTAGACCACCAACTGCTCGTCAAAAATGCCTTGCATTGGGTCTACCTTTAGACGTTCCCTTGGAGCATAAGAAAAAGATAATTGAATAATTGTATTTTTGGATTTTCAATGGAACTAATATAAATGTATTTCTTCATCTGACATATGTTTTCTAAAGTGGTTAGTTGGATGTTTATTATTGTGAAAAAAAAATCATGCTTCTAAGAAATTTTTGGTATAGTGTTTGATAATACCAAATGCATTATGTTACTAATATTATCAATGTAGTCCCCGAGGTCTAGAGCAGTCGGTGAGGGATTGCATTGTTAAGGAACTTCGTAAATCAAAGTCATCGGTTCGAAACCCCTGTGGACACCTCAAATTCATCCATGTTAAGGGCTGGTGCGGTCCAGGCCGAGTGTGATCCCTAGGTGATTTTGATGGCTTATATTCCCCTAGGTCGTGGCATCTCAGCCACAGGCCAGTCTCGCAGGTCAGAGATACTATATCCAACAACAAAAATATTATCAATGTAATGCTCAATGTTTTTACAATAAGGATTCTGATGACGAGTGACTTGTCTACCATCTACCATTGCACCCCATTACGATATCAAATCAAGAGAATGTTATTAAATGAGCATAGCTCGAAGAGGAATCATACCAAGCATAGTTCAATCAAACACATTCAATTCCCACTACATCCTGACTCACCAATTCAAAACCTCTATAATAACACTAGTTCTTCACATGTTTAGGACGAAGGCAATGATATAAAGGTTGTTATGGATGATTTCTTGAGAGACATCCAAGCCATGGAGGGAATTTTGTTACATGCATTCCAACAGAATGAACTAGGGGATGACGTTGATATCATCGATACTTTCTTCAAAATCCTAAAATCTGCTTCCACCAACCCTCTCTTTGGACAAGGTTCAAGGTTTACCCAACTAGGAACAACAATGTTATTGTACAACTTGAAAGCAATGTATGGTATGTCAAACATGTGTTTCTCGACACTTTTGAGGTAACTAACCATTAAGTCCCCTAATTTTTTAAGGAATCTTGTCACACAATGAAGGAAGAAAATAATTGGTTTTATGCATGCTTAATGACAGTGTACATTTCTATTTCCCACTAATTGTAGGTTACTCAAGATAAGGTACTTCTGAGTGATAATGTCTTGCCTGATAGTTGTGTAAAGGAAAAGAAAACGCTGAAAAGTTTGGTTGTTGAGTACATATCATACCATGTGTTATCCTTAAAGTTTGCACCTGACTGCTAAGGGCAAAGCTAGGGCACCTCATTTGTGCAATGGTTTTGTATGGTTGATAGGTGGATCAAGGAGGTATGATGGTTAAAATAGGTTTGGATGAGATGAAGGGGTGTAGGACTAGTTACACTTTTCAATCAAATAATAAGAAATATTCCATTTAATCAAGAGCATTCATGCTAACAGATATGATAAAGTGACAATTGAATATAGGAGAAAAGAAAGAAGAAACACAAAATACAAGATAACAATTTGTTTCTTGTATGAAGAATATTTTCAAGTTTAAAATAATATTCAAAACTTGAAACCAATATTTGAATGTAATCCGTCAAAACAGGTGATATGACAGTAAATAATTCACTGAAATCATAGTTGGAAAGAGGAGAAATCAATGCTTTGCATAACTTCAATTGCATTCAAATAAGACAAATAAGGATGAAAAACATAGGTAAACAGTCAAATCATCAGTATGTTTGATTTTCCTTGAGTATGAAATGTTGCATATAATAAGCATTGTGTAAATATACAGATTTTCCCTTCTCTTTCCTCCAAAAGATCGAACCCCTCTGCTTCCTTCCAAGAGGAAGATCATATTTTCAAAAATGTTTTACAATATATATATAGACTCTCCATTACAAATCTGAGATCCCAAAATCATGGATCGAAATCCCCTTCCCAATCAAACACAGAAAGCATTACAAAAGTATAGGATCTGATAACTAAAAGATAAGATAAGAATTAAATTCTAGATCTTGTTTTAATGCAAATCCTTTGACCAGAAGATATCTTCGATCCATCTTCAAACTCTTGTTGTCGATTTATCTTAATAGACGTTGAGGATAATTAAAATGCTCGCTCGAATTTTCTCGAACCAAATACTAACTTGAAACCATCAGATTTTGCCCAAAACTATGTTTTAAAAATAAAATAAACAGTCTGGTAGTGCTTTTACATTTTTCCTTTGAAAGTGCGTTACAGGATTTATGGAAACACTAATTTTCAAATTTTAACACTGCAAGACTTCAAACTTTAGAATGTTGTTCTGGAGAGGGATCATGGATGATTAAATGTGTAGGTTGGCATCTACAATTCAAAATTTTGGCCGATAAATGTGTCACATGAAGACACTGCAAAGATACAAGTTATTGATGATCCTCCATATAGAGAAATAAACTTAGAAGTTGTCTGGAAAGGAAAACTATCTAAACTTTGTGATTGACTTCATATGAATACCCACTAATGACCATAGTAAATAGCTCGATGTATCTTTTCTTAGACTTATGATCAATAGAAAGCATTCTACACAGAGAGAGGAGACCCATGTATTATTTAATAACTCAATTGGCTTGTATTTCCTGCAGCTACAACCATTGTTGTTGCTACATGATTATGAAATACAACCACTTTATGATTTTTTCCTTGGGCGCCCTGAGTTTGACTATTAACACCTATGAAAAATGGCATTTGAAGGCGTCCATTCTTCAAAACAAACACCTTCGTGTTTTGTGGCAATCGATGTTATGACTTTGACAATTTGTCTTGGGCTCTTGTGTACAAACCTTGACACTTGGTCTCGGAAGATTTCCCAGCAACACTTGACACCCATGGTCGCTTGATGATTGGATATCCTCCTTGTGACTATCTCCTTCCATTTACGAGCTCACCTTGACACATGTGCTTGGGTATTTGGACCTGTCTACTTGGCAATTGGTGATCAACAAGTCTCGGTCAAGTATCCCATATGCTTTAGGGATATCGTGTTGCAATGCTTTATGTATGTTAGCGGTCACATAGGTATACAACATGTTGAGCACATATTACATGCTATGACATAGGTGCTCCTTGTGAGTGTTTCCCCTTAGCCATAACTTGACACTTGAGTGATGTTTGGTGTCTTACAGATTGGGTTCGATGAATAAATCCCAAAAAATTTGAGAAACAAAGCAATATTATATATTTTCCACCTCATGAATTTGATAGTGTGCTCCCATATGCCTTGACTCTCAATCCTGGGTCCATGTATGTGTGCTTGGCTCTTGAACTCAGGTGCTTGATGATATATGAAATGGAATCAAAGTGGAGATTGGGATGACCCAATATTTTTTTATATAAAAATATTAATAACTTGAGCATGCCCTAAAACCACACAACCCAGAAATTAATAAAAATTTAGTATTTAACCAAAAATTTAGTTCTTTTACCCAATAAGCCTTGCTACCGGAACTTGAGACTTTAGGAGACTTTGACAGAGATCTATGTAAGAATTTAGAGTTTGACAAAATTGGTGAAAGACTTGGCCATTTTGGGTAATTGATACAAAATCGATGAAGAGGTTGAAAACTTTGACGAGATCATTTTTATGGTTTCGCTGCCAAAACCATTGCCTTCTTGCAATGAAATAACATGAAAATCATTAATAAATATAGAGTACGCTGACTGGAGACTAGAAAAACCCTGCACAGTTTGATGGAAGTTCAAAAAACATTATTGGTAAATTTTGGTACTAACACCATGCATGTCCAAATGATTATATTCTATACAGAGATAAATATGCAGACAAAGAGATATGTTCATAATGTGGGCATACAAGTATGAGAAATAAAAAAACAAGGGTAAGGCACATGGTCCTCCTCATAAGATATTGGGGCACATGCCTATAATTCCAAGGAATCAAAGTCTCTTTCATTGCAAACAATTAGTCGTCTTGCAGGGGTGGCATGCCTCACATAGAAGTGAGAGCCAAGAGTTATGTGAATCTCAGCAGATTCAATAGCCATGAAGCATGTAGAGGATACATGATCCATGTGGATCATCTCAAAATTCGATAGAGTTAAAGTATTCAAAATGCAAATTAAAGCTTACAAAGTGGAAGATCTCGTCAGCAGCTTTCCGGTGATGTTCGTTTCGGGAAAAACGGCCTCCAGATGACGAAGATGTCAGCAGTTGAAGTTTCGGCAAAGATGGTTAAATGGTGAAAAATGGTTGGAAATGTTTATAAAAAAATGTAATTTGGGGCTATGGGAATTGAACCCAAGACCTTGTGAAAAGGCCACCATGACCCCATGGTTGGGTAAAAGGGGGTGGTCAAGGGCTTAGCCCTTGACCTTGCCAACACTGAGCCCCCCCTTGGTATCTAAATGTTATTATAAACCATGCCATATGTCAAATATCATGTACCATATGCCATATGTTATAACATGCCAAAGTTCAACCATATAAATGCGCCAAACCATATGTTAAATCAACCATATCAATGTGCCAAGCCACATGTTAATCCAAAGCCCAAAATACAAACAGTTATGCAATATATGGTGGGAGGGGAGAAGCCCGCGAGTTTGACCCCGAGACTTCCACTTCCCAACCCAATGTGTCTAACCAACAGACCACCGCCACAAGACGTGGCATGGGGTGGTGCGTCCCCCTTTTAAGCCGAGATTTGGGGGATTTTGGAGGGCACGTGGCCCATGGATCACACCTCCTTAAACCATTGTTTTTCCTTTATTTAAACTGAGCGTGGGCACAGATCCCGAGGGGGAGTTTTTACAGAGAGAGACTGGCATAGTGATCGAGGTGATTTTGCACGTGGACCGAGCTAGTTTTGCACATAGATCGAGGTGGTTTTGGATTTGCATGCATCCCGAGGCAGTACGGACTGTACAAATCAGAGACAGATTTTGGGAATTGTTCCAAGAAGGGCACTCTGAGTCCAGTTCTGAAATATATCGAGTTTATACTCAAAAGTCTCGGTTTTTCCCAAGGATTCCGGATCTAGCTTCAGTTTTTGCATTCAAGCATCCAGACAGAAAAGTGCTCACAGAATCTTTCAAATACACAGAAAGGTATTCATGTTCATACTTTAAAGTCTCAGAATTTCATCTTGCAGCTGTTGTTGAAGTCTGTTACTGTATATGACTGACAGAATTTAGAATTCACTTTGTAAGCATTTGAATATTTAATCTATCGGCCTTCCCATTTGGAAAGTGGCCTAGAGACGTAGCCAAGGGGTCTGGTGAACTCTGTTACCAATTATTGTTCATGGATGGTTTGCTTACATGTTGAGGTGCTCGTGTGCTTGATAGATGTTCTTTAATCTTGCATTACAAAGGTGGTTAACAGTTAAAACTTCATATGCAAATAATGGTTAAAGATCTTGAAATTTAGATTAAGTTAATTTTTAGATCAAGTTGGTATCAGAGCGAGGTTAACCAGTGCATTTTTGAGTTTATGTTAACAAGGTCCAAGCTTCAGCGTGGTGAAGGAGAACTTGAAGAGTTTGATCCAGAGATTGGTTCAAGAAGAGGAAGGATGTCTTCACCAAAAGGATAAGAAGCAGCTTCTTCTATCCCTTCTGAAGGGGAATTTCTGAAAGCTTTCATGAGAATGCAAACGATGGTAGAGGAGCTCTATCAAGATCAAAAGAAAGGTGAACAAGGTGGACCATCTCATACAGAAGGTAAAAAAGAAGGAGGTGGTGAGGAACCCCCTAAAACCCCACCAACTTCTCCATCTTTTTTTGATGGTTCTATTCCTTCTCCATTTGAAAAACAAAAAACAAAAGTTGATCTTAATATGCATCATTTAAAGCTTGATATTAAGTTTGAATTACCTATGTATAATGGAGAGCTTAATGCTGAAAAATTGGACAATTGGATCCGTAAAATTGAAGTTTATTGTAGGATTCAAAAGTTTGTTGAAGATGATGTTAAAATTCAGTTGGCTTCTCTCCGACTTGGAGGGACTGTTCTCATTTGGTGGGAGAGAAGACTCAAGAGGATCTTGCCACAAAAGGCAAAATTATTTCCTCTTGGTATGAGTTCATTTCAGCACTTAAAAAGCAATTTTATCCATTAGGGTATATGCAACAAGCTATGATGGATTGGCAGAATTTGAGGCAAGGTAAGGGACAAAGTGTGCAAGAATACACACAAGAATTTCAAAAAAGAGCATTGGTACTTGGTATACCTCTCTACACCAAGGAAACTCTTCTCAAATATATAGGAGGATTGCATAGTTATTTACATCATATGATATTTATGTTTAATCAGACTAACCTTAATGAGGTGTGTGTTCAAGCAACTCACATAGAGACAAAGGGGAAGAATACCAAAGAGAACTTTTCCAAGAAACCTTTCAAACCTGATGGAAATAAGTTTAAAGGTAAAGGGAAAGGTAAGCACACAGCTACTTTGAAGAGGGAAGGAGATAAGCCTACATGTACTCATTGCCAGAAGAAAGGTCATGATGCTTCCAAATGTTGGAAACTTCATCCAGAGCTCAAGCTTGAAAAGTTTTGGAATAAAGAAGACAAAAGAACTACTGCAGCAATAATTCAACATGATTTGGGATCAGACTCTGGGGATGAAACTAAGGTGATTGCTACAAGCATCCAAGGTAATATTCCTTCTTGTTTTGTTTCAAGAAATGAACCTGTTATTGATGAAAGAAAGAGAAGTGAGTTATTTCATATTAGAGTTATCTCTAAGCATACAAAAATTGATACTCTTTTTTATAGTGGAACACAAGAAAACCTCATTTCAGAAGAAATTGTTAAAAAATTGCAATTGGAAACTAAGTTACACCGTAAGCCATATCCACTTGGATGGGTATGTGATAATGCACGATTACAAGTTACAAAACAGTGTAGACTTAGGCTTGCCATCACTTCTGGATTTGTGGATAAGGTAGATCTAGATGTGGTTCCATTGGATATATGTGGTATTGTGTTGGGTAGTCCATATCTGTATGATAGGAAGGTTATCTTTTACAGGGAAGATAACAGGTATCAGCTCACTAAGGATGGTATTGAATATATCGTCTGTGCACATCGCATGAAAACTAATCTTTCTTTAGTTTCTGTAAATCAAATGAAGAGGTTAATAAATGCAAGTAAGAACTTTGTGATTATGATAGTCAAAGCAAAAGATGTTGAACAAATTGAATCCTTTAAAGGTTGTGATCCTAAACTTAAAAAGGACTTGATAAAGGTGGTATTTGATTATGATATTTTGTTTCAAGAACCTAAAGGTTTACCTCCTAAAAGGGAAATTCAACATGAAATACATTTGCAGCAGGATGCACCTCTTCCCAATGTTGGTATGTACAGGTCTTCCATTATTGAGAATGCAGAGATAAAAAAACAGGTTCAGGAATTGATTGAAAGAGGGGCCATTCGACCAAGTTCCTCTTTGTGTGGTTCACCAATTGTTTTGGTGCCAAAGAAAGATGGCACATGGCGTATGTGTGTTGATTACAGGGCACTGAACAGAATCACAATAAAGAACAGGTATCCTCTTCCTCGAATTGATGATCTTTTAGATCAGTTAAAGAATGCAATGTTTTTCACTAAGTTAGACTTAAGAAGTGGCTATCATCAAATCCGTATTCATGACAATGATATTTGGAAAACAGCTTTTAAAACCAAACAAGGATTGTATGAATGGGTGGTAATGCCATTCGGGCTTTGTAATGCACCCGCGACATTTATGAGGGTGATGAATGATGTGTTTAGACCCTTCATTGATGATTTTGTCATAGTCTACTTAGATGATATTCTGATTTTCACTCGAACTTGGGAAGAGCATGTCAAGCATGTTAAACAAGTATTGGATGTACTTGCAAGGGAAAAATTGTATTTAAAGATGTCTAAATGTGAATTTGGAAAGACATCTTTAGTATACCTAGGTTACATTGTAGGGGGAGGTGAATTGAAGATTGATCCCTCTAAAGTTGAGGTCATTGTAAATTGGCCTAAGCCAAATAATGTAACAGATGTAAGAAGCTTTTTGGGAGCAACCCAATATTGGAGGAAGTTCATTGCGAACTTCTCCTTCATAGCTTCTCCCTTACATGCTTTGACAGGTATGAGCAGAGTCTTTCAGTGGGAAGGCAAGGCATAGAAAGTCTTCAACACACTAAAAGAAAAGATCAACACAGCTCCAGTACTTGCACTGTCAGATCTACAACAACCATTTGAGATAGAAACCGATGCTAGTGGTTATGCAATGGGGACGATCTTAATGCAACATAAAAAACCAATATGCTATCATTCTGAAACTTTCTCTAAAACAATAATCAACTATCCAACCTATGACAAAGAGTTGTATGCATTAGTAAAAAGTGTTAAAAAGTGGAAACATTACCTAATGGGTAAAGAAACAATCACACATACTGATCATCAACCACTACAATATTTACAATCACAAACTAAGCTACAACAATCAAGGCATTTCAGATGGATGGGTTTTTTACAACAATTTCATTTGGTTATTAAGTATAAGAAAGGAATTTAGAACAAAGTTGCAGATATGTTATCTAGACCTCCAACAAATGCTTCTATTGTTATTCAACAAAGTCCTTTAGTTCATGCAATCTATGTTGAACAATATACTAAGGATGAATATTTCAAAGAAGTTTATGAATCACTAAGACATGGTTATCAGAATGAAGAATTGAATTATCATATCAATGACAAGTTGTTGTATCATCTTGGTAAAATCTGTATTCCACAAAGTGAAAG
>CBVK0101372728.1:0-12289 GCA_900067695.1 Picea abies | reverse complement strand
TCGGCATTCCTGCTGAACCGCTCTTCCGATCTCACGACGGGAGGGGAAGTACACGTCAAATCCGTGATACCATCATTTCATCCGATTTCACCGCCGCCATCCCCACTTCATCACCTTTTCGCGCATTTAACCACTATTCTTGCATATAATCCCTCGGAAAACTTACTTTGTGCTAGAGCTGATACAAAAACTCTTGACGATGTATCTTACTAAGCTAGTAGCCATGGGAGGAGCTGTCATACGCAAAGAACCCGCCACCACAGCGCTGCTCGAACACTATCCAGCAGCATATCAGATCTTCGAGCAAGCAGGGTGGCTTAATTACTTCCGAAGGCTTCAAGGATATAATGAACAGCAAGTCCTACAGTTTGCCCGAAATCTTCAGGAGAACCACTCTGTCGTCGTAGGCATCCGAATATCTGTAACAGAAGACGACATAGGAGCAGTCTCATGCCTCCCTAGCGATGGCACTCATATGTTCAGTCGAAAGCATATCATCAGGGATGTCCAGGAGAGCTTCTTCCTGCCTGAGGAAAGAATTGTATTGAAGGGAAGAGGCGTTCAACTCAGTTCACTGCCACCCCCATGGCTAGAGGTCGCCAGATTCATCAAGCACTACCTGACCTGCGAAGGTCGCTATCAAGTAGTCTATCAGCATAACTTCCTTTTTCTTTCTCATTTAAGGCATAACAGACGAGTCAATCTTCCCTATTATCTGTTGGGCTATTTGAAGAATATGGTACATTACTGTCGAAAATACAAATATCCAACCCAGTCACTTACCCACCACCGTCTTGTTCAATTACTCATCAACAGGGGTTTTGACCAACAAAACCGTCCACTAGATAACACACCCATAAACCCTCAACCACCTACCGAAATTCCTCAAGAGCAGCAACAGCAAAACCCCCCAGACTTCCCTGAAGTACCTAATATCCTGCCCACAGAACCAACCAGTCCAGTCCATTCCCCTACCCCACCAAATCCACCACATACCCTACTAGAGTCATCCACTCCCGCCCTTCATATTCTCAGTGATGACTATGAACCAGAAAATGTCGCCTGCCCTATCATTCAAGAAAAACCTCCACGAAAACGAAAACAGATTGCCCCCTTTCCACCCTTCTTGCACAAAAAGAGAACAAGAGCCTCAATGAGGCCACCCTTGATGACCACTACCCTAGACACCCCACCAATTCGACTAACACCCCGTCCACCTCCAACCTCCCCAATCCCGGGATCTTTTCCTTTTTCAACTACGGGCACTGAAACACAAGAACCAGATGCCCAGGGTACTGTAACACCATCTGTCTCACATAAGGTAGCTGAAACACAAGAACCAGCTACCCACTCAGTGGCTGAAACACAAGAACCAGCTGCTGATTTTGACATGGAGTTACAGGAACCAGATACCCAGACATCATTTGTTTCAAATAAAGTAGTTGAAACACAAAAACCAGCTACCCACCCAGTGGCTGAAACACAAGAACTAGCCACTGACTTCAAAGTTGAATTTCAAGAATCAGAGGCCCAGAATGCTACAACACCACCCTCCTCAGGCCAAGCAGTTGAAAAACAAGCTACAAATTCAATGGCTGAAACACAAGAACCAGCCACTGACATAGAAATTGAATTTCAGGAATCAGAGGCCCAGAATGCTACAACACCACCCTCCTCAGGCCAAGCAGCTGAAAAACCATCCACTGACATAGAAATTGAATTTCAGGAATCAGAGGCCCAGAATGCTACAACACCACCCTCCTCAAGCCAAGAAGCTGAAAAACCAACTACAGATTCAGTGGCTGAAACACAAGAACCAACCATTGACATAGAAATTGATATACAGGAATTAGAGGCTCAGGGGGCTACAACTTTACTTTTCCTACACCAAGAAGTTGAAACACAAGGAGCAGCTTCCATACCTACAGTTCCTCCTCAACAACCAAAAGAAACAATGGCCATTGTCTTGGAAGAAAATGAGTTTTTAAAATCTCAAGTGGAAGCATATCAGCAAAAATTAGCCAAGGCAAGGGAAGCATATGAAAAAGAACTAGAGTCGTACACCTTAGCTTGAACAACAACCTCGTCTGAGAAAACTACAGAGAACTTGTGTAAAGATTACATGTGTTGCCAATGTGGAGATATTTACTATCAAGTAGGCTATAAGATAATTCAAGTACCAGTGCCAGGAGCAGCCCCCATTCCTTCACCTTTTGTAGCCAAGGCAGAACCTGCTGCAACACAAGAACCAGCAGGCCCTTCTAAGCTAAAAACTGAATCTGCTGCAACACAAGAACTAGTAGGCCCTAGCAAGCTCAATATTGAACCTGTTGCAACACAAGAACCAGTAGGCCCTCTCAAGCTTGAGACTGAGCCTTGCATTGCAACAAAAGAAGCCCCTACCTTTGTCAACAAGGCTGTACAGATAGTGCCCATGGAGGAATTTACACCTCCCAAACAGATCAATATCTCCACTTCCAGGGAACAATTCACTCAAACCTTACCTCATCCCACTACTTCTAATGCTGAAACACAGACTCAGCTATGGGATGAACATGCAGAAATACAAAAATGGAAGAAAGAATATGCTGAAACTCAAGCCAAAAACCTGCAAGTGCACAAACAAATCTGGATCAATCATACTTACTCAAATTGGGAAGTATTAGAACAGATACGCCAGGAAGCTCGTGAGCTCAAGAAGAAGAACAAAGAATTGAAAGGCAGATTGGTCTTGGTATTTGATTTGATGCAGAATCTACTTGCCACAAGGAAGCCATCTTGCAACTACTCCTTATTCATGATGGAGAGACTCACATGGTTTCAAATCAAGTCCATTATAGAAGGTAAACCCCATGAAGTCATACAATCAGCAGATTTTATCAAAACTTTTGTAGCTGCCTCTACCAGGGATTAGCACCTCCTCTGTGAGGCATACTTCCATAATGAGGCTATTCCATAAAACAGGTTGCTAAACATAAATCCTCTTGTTGGGGACGTTCAACTTCGAGCATTTACTTCCTTTCTCCTCAATCAAATCATTTGGCAAGGTGACTTTTCAGCTGCCAAGCACAATGAAGATAATCACCTCCTTTGGATTAGACCAGAACCACAGAGGGAAGCCACCTTTATCTCACAATATTATGAGTTCTTAAAACAACCAGGGGTGACTGAACATTTTCAGCAGCTACAATCAGAAGTGATCCAGGATTGTGAACACATCATCAGATCCATAGAGATTCTTGCCCTACAAGCCAATAACCTGTTTTGGCAGCAATCCACGAAAAAGAGACAACAGCACAATCCTTTTGGTCCTGCCAACTTAGAAGTAGCAATTTCCAGGATACCCAACTATATCCAGTGTGTTAGACATTGTGTTGAAAATTGGATAGGGTACCGGTTTTATTTTCCCATTCTCTGGTTGCCAATAGAAAGCTATCAAGTCAGTTATAAGCTGCCTAAGAAGGCAGAAATAGCAGTATGGAAAAGATTGCAGTAGGTGCAAGGGTTCAGAACGCCGACAGACAGTACCTCCCACAGTTACAGCTTGAGTAACTTACATGATCAGAGTCGGTATCCAGACTCTGATTCAGAGTGAGTTGCCTGAGGAAACGAAACACCTTGAGTTGGGGGGGATGTTAGGACCACACAATGTACCTTTTTGCCTATACTTTTTGCCACTATTATACTCTTGATCACCCATATTTAGACTCATACTATCACTTTATCTGATCATCTCAAAGGTATACAACGTCCCTTCTCATTACTATACGTTTAATCTATTTTGCATAATATTTTACATCACTCTCATACTTGACCATTGATTAGAAATGCATAAGTGTTCAAAACTGCAGATTTGCTGAAACACAGAACTGTCGAAGGTCGTTGTTGCTGAAACACAGAACTGATGCTGAAACACGGAGCTGCTATACAGTCTGAGGTCGCAGATGCTGAAACACAGAGTTTCCTTATAGTCTGAGGACACAGATGTTGAAACAAAAATCTGCTATACAGTCTGAGGTTGCAGATGCTGAAACACGGAGCTGCCTTATAGTCCAAGGTCGCAGATGCTGAAACACAGAGTTGTTACATAGTCCAGAGTTGGAGATATTGAAACACAGAGGAAACCGCTAGGACCAACGATGTTGAAACTCAAAGGAAGTCGTTACAATCAAGCGGTCAACAAGAATGCCGACATACTCAGAGCGCAATTCATGTGGCTGAAACAACCCACGAATTGCGATGCTAAAACAACATCAGTAACAACAAGTTGTTACACCAGTTGTAACAGCAAATATCCCATTCATCTCCTGTAATAGCATTCGGTTGCGTGAGACTAGGACATCCTATGCTGGTTTAGAAAATAGATCCGACTAAGGATAGGACTCAGATATGCATTGTAATTATTGTATCGAAGGGATTTCCTCTTTAAATAAGAGGAAATCATCATTCGAGGGAGCCAAGTATTAGGTATTGAAGCAACTCCAGAGAAGCGGGACGTATTCTATTTTCCAAATTGTAATGTGATATTTCTACAGATGAATATAAGACTGCTTTGAGTATCCTTCTCTAGCCTTTTCGTTTCAGGGGAATCTTGTGAGAAGGGAGGGCCCACCTTCTTCACAAGATTCACCCATTAGTTTAGAAGTGTGTTAGTACCGTTTCTATTTATGCTTTGATTTAACTGTCGTTTACTGAAACATTGTTTTTAATGGATTCCACTTTGCTAAAACACTATTGACTCTGTTTTAGATTATTGAATGAAATTCGTAATTCTTTTCATTAGCAATCTTCTGTGATGATTTTATGAGGCTAGCCAGAAATAGGGTTAAGGGTTCCTGCTCAGACAGGAAGGAATCAAAACACCTTGTCTTATGTAGATTTCATTTAATTATGAAAGTGTGCTAGCCAGGGATCAGGTTAAGGGTTCCTGCTCAGACAGGAAGGAATCAAAACACCTTGTCTTCTATAGATTTCATTTAATTCTGCAAGTGTGCTAGCCAGGGATTGGGTTAAGGGTTCCTTCTCAGAAAGGAAGGAATCAAAAACACCTTGTCTTCTGTAGATTCCAATTACTTCTGCAAGAGTGCTAGACAGAGACTGGGTTAAGGGTTCCTGCTCAGAAAGGAAGGAACCAAAACATCATGTTCCCTATAGATTTCCATCATTTATGCAAGAGTGCTAGCCAGAGACTGGGTTAAGGGTCCCTTCTCAGAAAGGAAGAGATCAGACTATCCTGTTCTCTGTGAACCTCAACTTCACAAGTGTGCTAAACAGGAATAGGGCTGAAGGTTCCTGCTTAGAAAGGAAGGAACTAGATAGCCTTATTCTCTGTTAGATAGAGTTAATAGTTTTTTGCTTACTGTTTTCATGAAAGAGTGTTAGTACTGAAGTCTCTGTTTGAGGGTAAGGGTCTTGTTCTCTGGTTGCAGAATAGTTGTTCTTTCCCATTGCAAGTGTTATTCTAATGTAATCTAGGATTCTTAGATTAATCTTTAAGATCTGCAATAGGGAAGTTTATTTCCTGTGATTTAATTCAGAAGTTCAGTTCATTCAAGCAAGTGTGATTAGTATAAGTTTCTTTACTACAACACTAAGCTGCTTTTGGAATTGAGCATATATAGTGCGTGGTTATCTTTGAAATAAAAAGACTTCCCTGGGTTGATAATTTATGTATCACTTGATTGTTTGAATCAATTAAGAAATTATACTGACCAACACTAAGCAGGATGGAAGAAACTTCTTCTTCTAAAAAGGTAACAATACTCTTCTTATTCCTTGTACATATCTTGTTTGCATCGTCTTTGTACATATCTTATATATCTATCTCTTGGAAGATAATGTGTTCCAAGAAGAACTATACCTATGAAAGAACAAACAAGATGGAAATGGATATCATTAGATAATACACATAAAAGGATGAAATACAAATCATTTGAAAGCTATCATGAAAGGACTGAGAAGAAGCAAAGACAGAAATAAGTGAGAAACCAAGAGGAAATTGGAAAAACACTTATGACATTTTGTAGAAGGTAACAAGATGGAAGCGTGGACTCTGTTAGACAAGAGAGCCAATTATATATTGCAGAAGACAATAAGGATGCATATGGAAGCGTGGACTCTGTTAGATGGAGGGAGCCAATTATATGCACTCTTACATGAAGAAAGGGTTAGGAGGGAGCTAATCCTATGATCCATTAATAATGATGAAGTATATATATATCCATGGTACTAACCATGAAAGACAGTACGTGTTTAGTTCAACCACAGAAGAAAATTTCTTCGAAGAGAAGCCTTAAAGTATTCCTAGGTTGTCCATCCAGATCTATGATCCTATGATGAAAAGAAGAAGTGGAATCTCTAGGGCATGGAATCTATAAGAAACTCCATGGACCCAAGAGCTAAATAAAAAGATGAAGAAGAACATGAAGAAGAACATGAGGATTCCAAGAAAGAAAGAGGAACCAGAACAACCAGTCATTGTATCAAGAATCACAAGATTACCAGCCTGATATGAACTCACTAAAAGCAATCAAGCAGAAGAACTGAAAGTCGTGATGAAGAACAGTGTATGGAAGACTTATGAATGAAAGAATTGCTAGATATAGAACCAGAGGTTCTCCCAGATGGAGGGAGAATACCATGATGATTACTTGTTCAAGTAAACCAGACTTATCTCTACATAATTCATTATATCATCTGCAACATCCATGAGTCAGAATTCTACATCAAATGAATGCAAAGAATGTTCTCTAGAGAAATTGAATAAAGAGCGTATGAAGAGAAATCTCAATACTTTGAGGCATACTAGAAAGAGATTCCTGTATGCAGATAGAAGAAGATAACTTGGTGGATAACCTCCAGTGCACAGCAGAAGCATGGTGAAGATTTCCTATAAAGATGACTACTCAGTAGATCAGATCTCATGATGACAGAAGAAGTGCCACATAGATATGTTCCATCTTTCCAACTATGATATACTCTATTGTTCAGATCTACATGAAGCCTTCACAGTGTTCCAGAATAAAGTACATTTGAAATCAAGCATTACATTATCCATGATGAAGTCCAGAAAGGAGAAAATGATTCTCCAATACATATCTCCACAGATGAGTAGATAAGCAGACATTTTGGTAAAGCTTCTATCCAAGATGAAAGAGTTTGCGCACTCAAGCTAGAGCTCGTGGAAAAAACTTCCTTCTTATTTAAAAAGGAATAAATGACTCTCCAAGTTAGGAGGGAGAACTGAAAACATTATTGAAGACATTCATCTTTAAATTTGAAAAATAGTCCATCTTGGACAGATGCTTTCCTATTCGGAAAGTGGTTTGAGACTTCTGACGGATAGTCACTTTCCATTGTGGTTAACATGGGAAGTAGTTTAATTGCTAATGTATCATAGACAGTGACTTCCCATTGTGGTTAACATGGGGAGTGGTCTAGGACAGTCTCTCTTCTTGAGGGTTACTCAAGAAGATTGGCCCACCTCGCCGGACAATGATTTCTCATTGTGGTTAACATGAGGAATGGTCTGTTTTGGAGGTTGATGCAGGACAGTATTTTCCTCTTGTGGTTAACAGAGGAAATGGTCTGGATAATCATTACTTAGGGTTTATACATTCTCTCCAGGGTGCACTTTGATTAGTGTAGGAGGAATGGACCAGGGTGGGGAATGGTCCAGGCTCATCAATCAGGGATAGACATTCCTTTGGGTTTATACATTCTCTCCAGGGTGCACTTTGATTAGTGTAGGAGGAATGGCCCAGGGTGGGGAATGGTCCAGACTCATCATTCCTTAGGGTTATACATTCTCTCCAAGGTGCACTTTGACTAGTGTAGGAAGAATGGCCCAGGGTGGGGAATGGTCCATGTTCAGAAGACATGACAGTTATTCTTCCTTATTTGAGAAGAATAGTAGAGATATCTCATT
The DNA here is from genome assembly GCA_900067695.1 of Picea abies. NCBI lineage: Eukaryota > Viridiplantae > Streptophyta > Pinopsida > Pinales > Pinaceae > Picea > Picea abies. The sequence continues at coordinate 4,362 of CBVK0101372728.1, read as the reverse complement.
GGTCTACTCTGAGGGCAGATATTCTTTAATATCTCACAGATGTAAGTAAAAGATTGGCACAGATGATTCAGTTTATATCATAACATTGTTTTTGTGCAGGTTGCTATCAGATGTTTGTTATGAAAATTGTATGACAGTAGATGTAGACTACTGTGGTGGATATGTTCCACTGTTCGTGAGGCAAATATTCTTTCAGAGCTCACAGACGTGAGTGAAAGATTGGCCCAGATGATTCAGTTTATATCATAACATTGTTTCTATGCAGTTTGCTATCAAATGTTTGTTATGAAGACTATATGACAGTAGATGAAGACTACTGTGGTGGATATGTTCCATTGTTCGTAACTATACGTTGCTAATCAAGTACTTGTGTGTTACTTGGTGTGGTAGTGAACCACTGGATTGTAGTTATGTACTACTATGGATAGACACAATTGTGTCCTATTTTTGTTCTAACTGCCTTGAAGACTATCAACAATTTATTGGAAATAATCACCATCCAAATGAATGATGAACAGAGATTTTCCAGATGGAAATTGGTTCAGAGCATTTACTCCTCTAGATTATAAGAGTGGATCTTGTATCACTCTATGGTGTGAGTGACTTATCCAGCATCATGTCTAATTACTCAAATGAAGTATGGTTTCGAGAGATGATGCAGCTGATGGTGATGGTGATGCTCATGATCTAGTCATGAGATAGTCTAGATGACTATATTGATGCTACTAGGTAAATGGTATGTTTTTGTGCTCAAGACCATTACTTGTAATACCTCCCTAGATAAGAGGGAGTGTTAATATTATGGTAGTTGTGGGAGGTATTTACCTCCATGTGTGAACCTGACAAGAATAGAAGACTCCAGAAAGCAAGAGAAAACCCTAATGAGTTGTCTAATAACCCTAGAAGTCTTGTTGGCTCAAGAAGATAATTTATATTAGGTTATTAGCCTCCAAGAGAAGAATTCGGTCAGAAATAATAATAATATACTAAACAGACACATATCCAGAAGGAGAAGTTGGCCCCAACAAATCTGGCAGAACCAGTATAAATATATGGCACCATTTCTCATTTGATACATCTTAGAAATGCAGTTCCCAGTTTGGTGCACACTGTAGTTCCCAGTGTGGTGTGCACTGTAGTTCCCAGTTTGGTGTGCACATGTGGAGGATGGTTGCAGGTGCAGCTACAGCAGCAGCTAGCTTTTAGTATTGTCTTGGACTATCTCTTGGTTAGGGTTTGGACTATCTGATCAACTATTGTTGGTGCGCTATCCTTGGAGGAAAATGCGCTAGACCTTGTTTGGCTATCTAGCCTAGGGTTTGCTTCTGGAGTAACTCTTAGTTAAGGTTAAGGTGCTCGGATGGTGGCTTTAGCCTATGGTTGGGTGACGAGGGTATCATCAATGGTAAAACGAGCACACAATATTCTATATTCTAACAGGATTTACCCACGGTTAGGCCCATTTTGTAATCTATAAATAGATACTTAGGCAATGTAAGTAAAGGGGGGAAACTTAGTGAAAATGTATAGGTAAAGGCTTAGTGCTAGTAGCTGGACCGATGTGGTTGGATGTGTATCGCAAGTGCTCTGTGCATGATTGTAAGGAGATCAAAATGCTAAGTGCAAGCTGTTGTGGTTTTGTGTTGAGCATAAGGAAGAAGGATCTAGCGAGCTGCGTAGATCTATATCCTATGCGAAGTAAGGGTCATTGAAGCTATGTGTTGTAACCGCTTGACCAAGATAATATAAATAAGAAGACTTTTTGGACGTAGCCCCAGGGTGGGGGTGAACCAAGGTAACTCTGTGTAATGTGCTATGTGCTTTGACCTAAGTGTTGTTTCCTTTTGGCTAAGTGCTTGTTGTGATTAAGTAGATCTAGTTATGTTCTGTGCTTATGATAAAAGAATGAATGTTAGATATTATATATATAAGATGTTTAGTGCTTGATCTATTGAATCTAATCTATGTTTGTGGCTAAGTACTGAATCATATTTAGTTTAAGTATTCAAGGTGATTTTATGTGCCATCTGCGAAGTACTATAAGGGTTAAATATAGACAAATGATCTATGATAAGTGCCTTGTAATAGATATAATCACAAATCAGTGTCCCAACTAAGGTTTCAGACACTTGAGTCCTGAAACCACCCCTGCCTCTACCTCGGGTGAGACTTCATTTGCTTCGCAGGTGTTTCCGAAAGGGCCAGTAGTTAGGGTTTTTTTGGTGTGCTCTTGAGCGTTGAACCCTGGGTCTGCCCCTATGCCAAAAAATGGTTCTATTGTCGGGACCTAAAACTGTGATTGTTGGGAACTGAGGAAAAGGAAACATTATGCAAAAGAAATCTCTATGCGTAGATCTGTCTCCCTAGTCTGCAGCTTTTTACTCAACCTGTGCAGCTTTGTACCGGGAATAAGGTCAGATCTAAAGAAAGGAAGATTAGATCCAAAGAAGAGAAGCGAGATCTAAACGCTCTGTGCTCTAAGAAAAGTAAAAGTGGAAATTTCTTAAAGAAAGAAGTCAGATCTGTAGAAAAGAGGTAAGTTTTGTAAGCTATGTGCTCTAATAAAGGTAAGAATAGTCAAAATTTATTATATTTGGAAGCTTTGTGCTCTGTAGATAAGTGAAATTTTTTGTTTCTAGAACATGGATCTAGGTATGTTTGATAGATTTTGTCCTAGCTTAAAAACTAGGGCATTAATAGATGAAATAAAGTTTGATATGAATAGATATGATAAGTATAACGATAGATATGTTATACCTATGCATAGAAAGAATGTCTGGACTAACAAGTGGATGTAAGATCCTAGAAAGAAATTTTTTCAGGCCAGCCATTATGATCCTAGCGCATAGTACAAGAAGAGTTGGGGATCATTGAAGAGAAAGAGAGGATTAACTCTTTGTTACAGTTGCAGAAGACTAGGCCATCTTGTTAAGGGATGCCCTGGGAGAAACCCTAGTTGCCTCTGTTGTAAAGCTATGGACCATGAAGTGTTGGATTTCCCTAGAATGATTGCTAGACTTGAAAAACTGAATATGGAACAAGCAAACTCTGAAGGAGATCAAGAGACTAAAATTATGGAAGAACCCCAGAAAGAATCAAATATCATGTTACTGAAAATAAAAGAAACCCTAGATGATCATAAGGATGTCAGTTTGTCATAAATCTTCAAAGAACAGGAAAAAATCGAAGTAAGAATAGGAGACTTCGACATTGACTGTGCCCTGGATGAGGGAACACTGATGAATATTATGACAGAAAGAACTTGGGAAACCCTAGGAAGGCCTATTTTGGTTCCTTCACTAGGAACTATCAGATTATTTAAGGGAAAAATGGTAACCCTGTGTGGCATAATTACCCAGATAGCTATGAATACCAATGGAACTTTGACAGAGGAAGAGTTCGAATTCATTAGATTTATTGAGGACCGTTCCCCATTTCCATATTTGCTAGGAAATATCTGGATTGAAAAAGACCAGATCCGAAGGAAAGAAGAAAAGGAATCCCTAGAACAGAGGAAGCAAGAACTCATGGAATTTATGACTAGAAGGATTGCCTACTTGATGGAGGAATAAGAGAATAGATCTTCACTGTTAAACACCAGGAACCTGGATTTCGAAGCTATAAGAGTGTTAGAGGAACCACAGAAGACCAAAATATCTAACCCATATGATGAAGGAGTATCACCCTTGGATCTGAGGAAATATCCTAGGCAGCGCGAAGTGACTATGTCAAGAGAATATAAGATTCAGAATGGAAAGAGGGTGACTGAGACTAAGCTCATTGGGAAAAAGGATAGAAAGCTAAGTAAGAAGAGGGCCAAAATTAGAAAGCTACAGACGACTCTAGAAGGAACTCCACAGAAGGAACTCCGCAAAAGGAAACATCACAAGAATTGAGCTTCGTTGAGATATCAAAACAACGACATCTGGCACTTCGCCATGGCACAGTAATATAGCCATTGGATTGATATACCCATTCGACTTCTGCCCCCGAATGGGTCAAAAAGAAATTATGGGTTCCCACTAGACCGTTGAACAACACCAGAATGGATAGAACAGAGTTAATGCAAGCCCCATATCTATTGGAAGCAGACTATTGCTAAGTTTCCCTACTTAGTTCGTCGCACCACATGTTAATTTCTTCAAAATCCCACCCAGTTTCAGTCTCGCTGATTTTTCCGTCAAATTTAAATGCCAAACACAGTTTCAACATTGTTTCAGCATATGCTACAGTCGTGTTTCAGCATCTGCTCACAGTGGTGTTTCAGCATCAACATATGCTACAGCCTGGTGTTTCAGCATATGCTCACAGTGGTGTTTCATCATCAGCATATGCTACAGCTTGGTGTTTCAGCATATACTC
>CBVK0101372725.1:0-18629 GCA_900067695.1 Picea abies | reverse complement strand
AAAAAAAAAAAAAAAAACACAGTTGCAAACCAGTTCAACAAATAGAGACAGATTAAACGAATAACTATTTAATATGGAACACGGGTAGAAAAAATGCACCTTTGCATGGATTCCTCTACATATCTAGTTAGGAGTTATTTGTGGCATCTGGTTTTCCAGTTTTTTTCCATGAACAAAATTACAAAACAAAAGGAATATGAACACAAGTTAACATGTAAAGAAAAAGGCAAGTACTATGTACATATACTAAAAAGAATAGAATAAGATGAATAGAGTAACAGATAGTTTTTAGAAGGATGTACCTTTTTTGTTTCTTTTTCATAATGTATATTTTATAATTCAAGTACAACACCAACTGTATGGTGACTAGACCAGTATGTGTACAAATCAAGGAAAACTAAGAAGCTATATATATATATATATATATATATATATATATATTGCAACAAGCTATACAAATATGCTTTGAAACATAGAAATATGACTTTGCAAAATGTTTGATGTATATCTCATAATTCAAGTGCAATACCAATTGTATCGTGATCAGACCAATACATGTCTAAGATAAACATACTGTATTGAGGAATGGGAACATTCGACCACACATGGTCAATAAGTGTGTTTTGTAGATGGCTTGTGTTGTGCAAAAGAAAACAGAGACTCTATTTGCACATGTAGTTTTCCAATTCTTTTGTTCTACCATTCTTTTGTAGCATGTCAATATTGAAGTATCCTACAAGCACAATGGGTTTGTTCAGATGGAAATGACCCAATGCATTGGAAATAACATCTACTATGTTGGAGAATGTTGCATGGGGAGCAACATACAGATTCAATATCCCAATTTTTGTTTCATGGAAAACAAAATTTGCAAGCACCACCTCAACATTATTTTCTTCGATATGTATATGCTCCAAAATTGGTACATGTTTTTTCACCAATATCATCACCCCATGTGTGATTTAACTTGATATGCAATTGTGATTTGGGAATTCTTTGTTCTGCATGCATAATGCCATGTATGTTTCCTGCAAGAACAAAATATCGGATTGCATTGTATCATAGTCATTGAGTATATCATCCATGTGTGCATTTAAGCTATCTATGTTAAGTGAGAGAATTGATACAGATGAATTTGTTTGTATGAATTGGTAATCATAGTGCAGTTTCTATTTTGCGGTGGTCCTAAGTCATTCCATTTCAATATCAAATTTATGTTTGACTTTGAAGTTATCTTTTGTAAGAGGACTTAGTAAATACAAGGAGTCTATGCTTTTGAAATGAGACAGTGTTGTGTATACAAGTCCATGTATCTGAATTCCAGCACGCTGAAATGCAACATTATCAAGTATTAGTCCTTGTGATATGTGGACAGTATGTGCACATGCAAGTTTAATTGGAAACTGTTTTTGAATTTTCGGTCAACCTATCTTTGTTGATGTCGATACTGGCTTTGATATTCGCAAAATAGGTGTCCAATCGCTTCCAGTGTTTTAATTATATAGATAAGACAACTTGCTTGCTTGTTGCTTACCTATATGAAGTTCATGGAACTTAATCCAAAGGACATCAAGTTTTTTTATTTTCATATAGCCTTTGAGTATTCCATCTACACCATTTACCAAGCCATATTGTGAATCATAGTTACAGGCATATATTCAACCAACATTTCTAATTTGAGGACAAGCTGAAAAGGTAAAGTGGTTGTGTGTTCATGACGTGGCACATTTCCATGGTTATCTTCTTCTAGGTCAATTGAATTGATGATGATATCATCACCAGGCATGAGTGATATCATGTGGATGTTATGCATTGCAACATCCTTATTTGTGTAGAACAGGTAAGGGAACGTTGGGTTTGTTGGTGCAGGCCTCAAACACCTCGAGTTGATATATGTTAAGTCATCACATATTTGGTTGTTTGTTCGCATTCTATTCATAATTGCAATGAATGTTTCACCTGTCTAGTGCATTGTAGTATGCAATTCAAAGAATTTAATATTGTCTCTCCAGAATTCATGCATCATTGTTTCCATGTTAATGGTAGGTTGTTCAAATATCAACGAATCTTGGATGGGCTATGCCTGGTAAAGATCCCCACATAATATCATGTCAATGTTTCCAAAGTATTTTGTGTGCACATGTTTTATGCTTCTTAGTCGATTGTCAATGGAATACAAGAACTGACTTCCAATCAAATATGCTTCATCTATAAAGACAAGTCAGAGTTCCTCATAAATCTTAGACAATGTATCCAACATTTCCTTGCTAAGTGGAAGAAATTTTGACTTGTTAAAAGGCATTAAAAATGCAAGTGGAGTATTGTTCCACCTGCATTATATGCATCTTTTCCTGTGTATGCAACTATTAGGCCTTTTGGTTTCATAGGATCAGAGGAATTGTTTGAATCATAGATTCATATAATCATTTGGAATAGTGCTTTCGCTGTGAATGTCTTGCATGATCCTGCTCCGCCTGTAAGGAACAAGTGCACAGGAGTGTCCATGTTCAAGCATTTTTTAAGAGCAATGTCCTTTACAATTGTTTGTTGTTCTCGATTCAACAGACGTCTTATTCTATGGTATTCATTATTTTCAATTAGGAAAGGATGTTTGGTGACTTGAAAACCAATATTGATACGTTTTTCACCTCCACCTGCTAGAGGATGAGGAAAATTTTCTTGTAAGTCATAGGACTCACAAGGAGTTCTAGTTGTTTTTCAGTTTGTGAATGTCTCATGAGGATTGTCAGGGTTTTCTAGCTCATTAACTACAATTTCTAGATCACCCCATGTTGGATTAACATTCTAGGTAAATCTAGCTTCATTGATGTGCACTATAGTTGCAAAGGCAACATACACAGCCTCCCATGTAGAGAAGTTATGTTTTAATGTCTCTTCATTTTTATCAAACGGAGTGTACAGCAACAGGTTTTCTCTACAATAGTTTTCATAGTCAAAATGTTTATTGTATTTGACAAACCGTATCACAGAGGCTTTTTTCTTTTTGATATGGGTGCACCATTTTTTTTGTAATGTGATACAAATTTTGCTAAGAAAATATGCCTAATAGGAGATGGATGCTGGAGGTAATAATCAACAATAGAGAAACATAACATGTCTTTTGAATTGTTAGGCTCTCGTTCTAGCAAAACCGATGGTTTATGCACAAATGTGCGTTTTTCAAGTGGAGATGTGTTTATGAAGACACATTTTCTTGAACTGCAAGTGAGGGGCAGGGAAAGTGAAATGTGACCTGCTTGTTGAGAAGACATTTTTTGAATATTAAGCAATGTGTTGCCAAGTGTGCGTATCATTTGTATGGCATCAATATGACTTATTTCATGTTCTTTGCATATTCTTTTGAATGCACTTGTCATAGATTTTTCAACCTTTGTCATATACGAGGTACAGTAGGATGTTGCAGCATATGCATTGAGCACATATTGCGCATCTGTATTTTCTTTCCACATAACTAGCATGCCCTTGGAGAAATTGTTGTTCCAAATATGGGAAAGTTTTTGTTTAAGGAAAACTATTGGTTGCTTAAGCGTACATTGTATGGCTTTGATGTACTCATCTTCTGATAGATTTAGCTCTGTCAAGAATGCATTGAAGCTCATCAACTTGCCAAATTCTCCTTGTTCTAGAAATGTGAAGAAGGATTTAGATTTCTCAACAACAATATTCTCCTCTAAATTAAGTGGCTCTATGATTCTTGTAGCTCTCATTGGTGGCACGAGAAAGTTGTATCTGCAATGCGATTTTTTTTGTTTTCTACAACTTCTTGTATGGTAATGTCTATGAACTTTGGAAAGTTCTGGATCCAAATGATTTGTGTTTCATGTTATGTATTTCTCCACAAATTGTTCGATCTCTGAGTTGTTTTCAGCTCCATAGACTGGTGCACCCTCTATCCACAACAATGTGTAGTCATGTTCATTTCCCCTATTCTGGAATTCAGTCACAAAAAAGTAGTTCGATATTTTTTCGAAAAACATTCATTATGGCATATCGATTGTCTCAAAGAATTTATTCTATGTCTATAGTAGCGAGTGCATGTACTTGGGTATTTTCTTATGAGGTGGTCAATGTCATTTTTTTCCGGTGTATCATTTTGTTTTTTACGTTTCCTGTTCCTATGCAGGCCAGATACGACAACTACCAATGGATCCCAGCAATCCGCTGCACTTGTAAATGTGATCAAAAATGTTGGCGGGCCCAATTGTTGGATCATTGCAAAAATAGTTTTTTTGTTTTGTTGCAAATAGTCAGGAGAGGTGTGAATGTTTTTGAAATCTATGTATCCAATATCATATTTCATGATTTTTTCTAGGTTTACTTTGTACTTGACATCCTTGGCCAACAACTTTCTTCCTTTTAACTAGCCTTTTCTTATTCGGACCCACATGCAGGAAAGAACTTTCTCTATTATTATGTGCATTATTTTGAAAAATAAATTTGTTATGTGACAGGAAAAGTCACCTCTTAAATGTAGCAGCTCCCATCAGACTATTTTATGATAACTGAATCGTCCTATAATGTCAATGGCACATGGATCTCCATAGAAGAGTGTTGGAAATTTCATTTCCTCAGCGCATTTGTCCTTGAATATTCCAAGTGGACATTTCCCCTCAGCAGGTGCAATTTCATCTTGTCTTGCAATTCATGAATGCACTATGAATCAGTGAATCCATGCACCAATGTCTCAACAGGTGTTTCATTCTCCGATTCATCACTTGTATCAAATTCACTAGCATTTTTTAGAGTCTCTACAGAGTTGGCATCCTCTTCGGCAAGAACATTGTTCCAGTTCTCACTTATACAAATGTTCTATGCTTTGTACAGGGCCCTGGAACATAATTCCTTTAATGCTTTCATAAAAACATGCACACACACTTTTCCTATCTGATAGGCATTTTTGTATCGCAGGCGTCTTTTCAGAGCCACAACAATTGTCATTTTATCGCTAATGAATTGTGGCAAGGACTTTTTGCACAACATCTAGTTGAACAGGCACATTAATAATTGATCATGTTAAGCCCATATGGGGTCATTTATAGCCCCAAGGCCTGATTTGTGCAAATGCAATTCGTAGAGACACAAGTCTCTCCTCAAGTTCCGTAAGTGCGCTTACATATGGTAGTGGTGTATTAGATCTTATTTGCTCAGGGGTTGCAAGTTGTGGCAGTTTTCCATTTTCAAGAAACCGTTTGCATGGAAGACAATTTTTTCCACTGGAAAATGGTTTATCATGCGCTGTCAAGAAGAGGTATTCTACTTGCAAATCAAGCGTGAAAGACTTACTGTTTTTTGAGAAATTCAATTGTTCACAAATTGCATATGCAATGGAAGGAGTGTCTTTAATTTGTTTCATGTACATATGTCTTGCATTTTTCTTTTACAAGGAAGTATGAGTAGAAAGTGTTTGTTGGTTTTCATTCATAGTAGTGCATGGTGTTTCTTCTAGGCCCTGAAATGTGACAATTTCATGACCATTCTGGGATATGTGACTCTACCTATTTATGTTTTGGTGTGCACAAAAAAATTTATTTAGATTGTGATATGTGAGTTTCTCTCTAAAAGCAAATATAGCAATGCATTTTTTTCTCTTGCACATGGTCTTTTTCAAGTTCTAGTAACTTACTCTACATTTACTATCCAAGGGAACGATGACTTGATGGCAACTGGAATGAATTTCACTCTGATTCAGGTTGTCATAATTTAGTATATGTTTTTTGTTTAAGGGGTGTATGGCCTCATCACAACTGGGACGAATTTTACACATAACTTTTTTCAGGTTGCGATAACTTACTCTACGTTTTTTGTTTAAGCCTTGTATGGCCTCATCACAACTGTGATGAATTTCACACATGGATTTTTTGTTCAAGCCCTGTATGGCCATATCACAGGAGTTTCATTCTCACTAAAAAGCATGCAACGCGTATGCAGATTCGATGTAGTTTGGTTGGCATGGACATTCAACCCCGAACCACTGATATGTCCAAGCAAAGGTTCATAATGGATATGTGTTGTATATGTTTTCAACGAAAGGATGTCAATTGTTCGATCATAATTTGAATCAATAGACCAGGAATGGATAGTGCCATCTGGCAAGGCCAACCAGACCTAGATATTTACTCTGAACATGATACACAACCATTGCAAACATAATATGAAACCCTCCACATTCCCTTTTTCATATGGCAACGCCATATTTGCAAGGTATTCTTGCCAACTTCCAATTGTCGGTAGATTTTGTAGGAGATATGGCGAAAGGTGCTCATGCAAGCACCTAAACGCCTATTGGTTGTTGCCTATAATTGCATTGCAAAAGGACTGTACAATGTAAATCCGCAACGACTGCACATCAAACTCCGCTTCTACCAAACAACAAATTTCATTGAACAAACTATCTCCACAGCTAGACACAACAATTGTTGCTAGTTGTAAACCATGGCAATTTATGTGATGCATAATCTGGTTCCACTGCAATTCAAGGTCTTTGAAAATGAGGGACAAGTAAATATGAGCTTATTCAACATTACATATGGACATTTTTCTATACAATAGTGATTCATAATGACCACTGACAATATTGGCATCATGGAACAAGATGCAATATGGATTGTCATATGTAGTTTTGTTGAATAGTAGATATCTTTTTTTTTCTTGATATATTGAGCCACTTAGACAACCACCGTATAAAAAATGTATCTCCCCAAAGTCCCCTCTCATGTGCAGGAAAAATTAGAGATGTAGACAACCACATCTTTGAAAAATACATAGCGACATCATGTATTCCATGCAATTGCCAAAGAAAATCAGATTCTAGTTCGTATTCATACAAATCCAATGCCTCAACATCGCCATTTTTTAAATAGCCTAGGAAATAATCTATCAATCCATTGCGCAATTCAGTCAAGGAATAACGAAAATGCAGTAGAACCTGAAATGCATCGAAAAGGCAATCCCTACAGTATACGAGAATGAATCCAATCTAAAAATCCCATTGCTATGCAAAACCTCGTCAATGTTGTCATGTATAATGGAGTCTGTATCTATTTCATACGATTCAACATCTATTACTTCTTTCATCTTTTGAACTGTCATTTTGAAGTTGTTTGTTAGATACTTTCAATTTGCATGAAAACAGAGAAAAGGGGAAAAAAAGAATAAAAGTAAGAAAAAAAAAGGAAAGAAAAATAGGAAAACTACAAGCATGAAACTGGGTACCAATCCCCGTATGTATCTTTCAACCTTATCCTTGTCAACTTAAATCCCCCCTAGGCCCCATAGTAGATGACAAGAAAACAAACCCACACTGGAAAGCGAACCAAACAAAAAGAAACAACGCAAATAAATAACACCATAAATTTTCTCAGTAGAAAGATTGATTTGAACCTATTCATGGCATGCATCCTACAAGCTTCTCAGAGCCAAAAAAAAGTTATGCAAAATAAAAAGGACAAGACAAAGGCAACAACTGAATGCAGTTTTTCAACCCACGGAATAAAAGCATTCCCTGCGTCTACACCCCGCCGGATGGTTCCCTCTTGCGAAAGCTTCGAACTACTTTTCAAAAACCCCTCTGCATTGCAATTTTCGAAATAGCTATGGACATGGCAGTCGGCATATGAAGACGCATGGTTTCCAGGAACAGAAATTAAGAGCATAGAGAAAGATGGTCTGCAACATAATTTTGAGGTAGGGACTCCCACCATTGAAAAATACCAACGAAATGATGGCACAAAAACTTACCCATCAATGAGGGATGACAATAGCTCAGCCACAAAAAATGCAAACTGCAACAACAAGTCCAACAACTTGCAAAGTTGAAGAACAACATACCAATGAACAACCATGAAGAGGTCCAACTGCAACTACATGACCTCAACTTTGAAAAGTTGAATCAAACAAGAACAAGGATCATGGAACGAACCAGTGATCAAGCATCGACCATTGAGCCACTGATGTTGGCGGAGAACAATTCAACACAATTTCACTGCAAACAACACCATCAAAAAAATGGAATGAAACTGTATTGCAATGCCTCTGTACAATAAACATTTAAGACTGCCAGACCTATTAGGTAAACACTTAAGACTGTTAGAACCGTCGAAGAGCATAGTTCTGTGAAAACATTTAAGAAAAAATGCAGTGTGGCAAGCCTGTTCTCTCAAAGCACACAAGAATAAAGAAAAAATCACACATAGTAATATGCTAGAGAATGTATTCTAGCTAGCAAAAAATGCTAAAGAAAACATTCGAACTAATGTTAGCATTAATCCACCTTCGACCAATGCATAAGAAAATATATGATTCAAAAAGACCATATATGATGAAATAATTTGGATATGACAACATATATAACATTGGGAATAGTGAAGCCGAAAATAAGACCTACAATATGTTGTCCAATCAGATCATGACAAATATGGTACTTTTTATTATATAAAAATCGATGTTTTCAGTTCCCTGTTTCCAACAATAGATAATATGGAAATATTTGTGGTCAATGGAAAATCTAATACGTGGTCAATGAATTATCGATATCTATAGTCCCTTTATGCCTACAGCAGGGATTGATAAGTTGAAATTTCAATAGAAAATAATAATAATGTTAGGGACCTAACCCCTCATGTAGGTAGAATAATATATTTCCATGTAATAAAGGTCAATATTAATAAGGCCTAGAAATAAGGAAGAATAAGTCCAATGTAAGAAGACCGAATAGAAGCTTCTCCTTCTAGAAGGATCTTCCTCTATATGGTTATTTTGATAGACATATTTAGTGTAAATAGGAGTCAAGGGTATGAGAAATTTTTCCTTGGATATTATTGTAATAGAGCTATGCTCTGCTGGAGGTTTCCCCCTCGAAGAGGCAAGTGAATATTTCTCTCAATAATCAAAATGATCTTTCTGGTGTTATTCTGGTATCATTTTGGTGTTATTGTGGTATTGTTCTAGTTATATTGTTGTTCATATGCCATTTCTAGCTATTTATTTTTGCTCTGCATACTTTTTATATCTGGAATATTACAAGTGGTATCAGAGCACCTTCCTCGGCAAAAGATTGTTGGTTAATTTTTTTTTAGGGTAGAGACGTATTTCGATGTCTTTAAGTTACAAAGATCTATCATTACACGCATAAACCTATGTTTGGGGATTCATACACACATGAAATACAAGTGGTACTTAAGCGCACATATGTTGGCCACCCTTGTAACCCTTGTTGGTACCCCTTTGAGTGGTAGTGCATTAGATAACACCTGTATACAGATCGACCTAGATCTCCTGAAACCCTCCATAGATAAACCAATCGGTCGCCTGACTACTATAGTTCCACCGAGAAAAACACTCGAGAAGATACTCTCTAGTACCTGGGTAATCGGGTAGTATGACTAAGGGCACGGTCTAGCCTCCTTAGTTGGTTCCCTGAGATATTGGGTCGAGTACTACTGTTGGACCCCGCACGTATATCAGAGAGATATAACACAGGGAAAACCCTTGTCTGTAGAACCCTTAAATGCCTAACCCTTGGACAAAAACAAAAACAAAACATACAAGATATACTAAGGTGCAACTGTGTCCCATGCATTCGTTTGCAAAATTAGTACACATTTCTTCCTGTTAAGAATTTGGGCATTTCATCACTGTAATATTCTTTAGATCGGAGTATAACTCCACAGGAGTGAGTTTGTATTATGTTGGCACCATTATTTGAGACCTATTCCGTTGGATTTCTCTCTTCCCCCTTATCGTGGTGTTGGCAGCCAATTCGCATTTTTATCCTATCCTTATAAGCTGCCTACACCAGTGTCTTGCAACCCCTTATTTTCATCGCAATCTTTGGAATAAAACAACACTATTATTGCGCACTTTGTTCTCGTTTTCACGACTGCAAGCATGAAAACTTTGTTTTTGAAATCACATCAAAATCGTCACTGGATTATTATGGTCACTCTTGTCTATGTGTTCATTACATTTCCAATTTAATTATAGTCACATAGTTGGCAAGACACCAAGATCTTTACTCATTTGGAATTCTTTAATTGTTAATATGACTTCGTTTTTACAAGACTGTGATGATATCCTTATGATCGATTTTTTGATACATTGGTTTTTTGATGTTCTATAGTCTTTCATCGATTTCTTTGACACATTGGTTTCATAAAAACACATTGACGTTGTGGTTAGACCCTTGGTATAAATCATTTCATACATATTTGATATGATCGAACCCTTGGTGTTGATTTTGAATCATTGTTTTGGTTTTAAAACTATGCTAAAACTATTTCTCGCACAAATGTTTGTTCGACTTACCATAGATTTCATTGATTGTTTGAATGGCATGGTTTTTAACAGATGCAATGGTGATTTGAATCGCTATATGCGTCGTCGGTTGTACATTGGGAAATGATTGTTTTGCATGGGCTGAGCTAGCTCCACCACCCTCGCACATTCGGGAATTAATGCCTTCCCCCTATCCTGGGTCACCTCTATTAGTTTTTGGGTAAGCCTGTGAGCTTTTCGATCTCGCAAATGCCCTGTCCAAACCCTTGCCCATTCACTCTTCTCATTGTGTGCCTCCGTCCATGGCACCTGTGGTGCGTATAGAGCCAAATGGTAGCCAAACTCTGTTGCTATTCGATAATGCTCGCCAAGATTTGAAAAATAGTGGTTGGCTGGTGTTTATACAGAGGTTCGAGGGTTTCAACCTTTCGGTTGCCTAACAATTTTCCCTCACCTTCGACGGGTCCAGGGATAAGGTCAGAGACATACAGCTCGAGCTCAATGATGAATTCATGAGTTCAGCTACAGGACTACCAGCAACAAGGAAAAGGTGGTTTAAAAATTCCAAAGTTGACGAGGTGTCGTGGCCTCTCCTTTTCACGTCAAGGAAGATTGTTTCATGTGATAAAGGTATGCCTATCACTACCCTCAAACCCAGGTGGCATGATATTTTGGTAATTGTTAAATAGTTTGTGACCTGCAAAGGTCGGTATGGCTTGGTATTTCTGTATCACCTTCGGTTGTTGATGAATTTTATAGGCAATCCCTTAAATATGCCACATTATCTCATGTGTAGTCTTTATAATATGTCTAAAAGATTCAAGCGTGAAAAGGCCGATAGCAACCTTTTCCATCATGGCTTGATTAAACTCATTATCGTCCACCATTTGATCCTTAAAGGCGAATGTTGGCAGACCTTCCTATCTAGGAATGTCTTTTCCACCCCCAAGTCTGTCTAAGTGGACAAGGTTGTGGTTATAGAAACATTGGTTGGACCAGTCGTGCCACTTCACATCCTTCTACCCCCTGTCAAACCCTCGGATTGCCTTGACATCGACCTACCCGATACCATAGCCAACCTGTGTACTAAAGACAAGACTGAGGCCATAAAGAATCCTGTGAGAAAGAAAGGTAGAGGTGACAATGTTGTCAACAGTAAGGGGAAGAAACATGCTCGATGGATATCGAGATGTGCTAGGAACAAACCCAAGCAAAAAGTTGACCAGAAACCTATCATCCTGAGCAAGGACTCGGACTCCAATATTGAGCGTTTCCTAGTTGAGGACTACCCCTATTCTCATGGCCTATGCTCTAAGGAACCCTATGACTATGTCTCTAACTTACCTCCGTGCTTCAAAAACGACCCTAACTACCTGGGAATCAAGCTGCACAAGGAAACCCCTGGTAACTTGAACAAACCCTCGCCTGTGATATCAAAGCCCGATCAATTACCATGTATCCAATGTAATGCTTGGCTAGAGCATTATTACACCGACGTTCCCCTCTTGCAATCAAAGATCAAATCGTTAGAGGAATGAGTGACAGTGTTGGCGAAGGAGAATGATAGGCTACAAGCTAATGAGAAGAAACAAAAAACCACTGGTTCGATTGTCTTTAGGAATGTCGAAGTAGCAACGACCTTTGTCGATTCAAAATTATCATGACCGAGTTGCCCAGGTATGTGTTTGGAAATCGATTTTTCTTTGTGAGTTTACTTGAATTAATTTAACCGATTGGATTTGCTTTCAATTAGCTCTGTTCGTTTGAATACATTCGAAATAATTCTATTATAGTTTGATCATCAAAAACGATTTTGTTGTGGATCCTGTATAGTAGATTCGTTTTGCTAAACTCAAATATAGCTATGATTTGGTTATGTGATTTTGTTGTGCTCGGCTTAGTATAAGCAATTGAGTTGTTTGTGATTATGTTTGGCTTGCTTTGAAACAAGTCTGTTTCATTTTGAATAAATATTCTCATTTGGATTTTGATTGCATTCGATCTGTACAGAGAGTTTCTTTGCTAAAATCGTGTAGTTGTGTGTTGATTGATACGATTTAGCATATTGATTGTGTCATCTCTAATATAGTTCAATTGATTTCTTATGGTTCGATTTTGAAATGATTTCGTATGCTTGAATTAGCATGGTCTTTCATGTATGCAATGCATCAATATTAAAATATTGGTTTGCTAAAATCTTGTGGCAATTAATACGATTTTGCATAACGATTGTGTCAGCCCCAAACTGTTTCGATTCATTCCTGTTTGATTTTATTTGCAAACGATTGTTGTGTGCCTTAAGTTAGCATAATTACTTGTATGAGTTGGATTGGTATCGAAGATAGATTTGATACTGCTCTGTTAGTTTTGATTTTGAAAATCGATTCTGTCAAGCTCGGATTGGCATATTTTATCTCTGTTGAATTTGTATCAAAGACTTGGATAAATCAATTATAGTCTATTTTGGAATTGGTTCAAGAGATGATTTCGTTGGTCCCCCAACTGTCTGTCTGCTCCCAATTGGAAATAACAAACGTTTGACATTTTGCATATATTCCTGTCATCGTTCAGTTAGGAAACCATGATTTCATTTGTTTCAATTTGCATCCAAGATTGATTTGTTGTGTTATGAATGATTCACTCTGTTTGGAATTAGTAATTAAAGATTTGGTTTAATAAATCGAATATAATTCTGTTAATTTTTGGATTGATTTTAAAACGATTATGTGCTCAAACTAGACCAACTACATAATCGCAAGATTCTGTAGCTAGTCTTAAAAATTAGATTTTGTTAATTTTATCAATAAAATATTATCTAAACTTCTGTATTCTTGTCTACTTACAGGTACCTATGAATTTCATTGAAAAATTGGACATGCTGTAGCAGTTCAGATATAGTTTTGAGTTGTTAGTCATAGGCTAAAATAGAGACTGGGGATATTATCCGCAGATTTTTTGTAAAACTGCTTTGATAATTTCCACAGGAATGTTTTACCCTATGGGAGGTCTGTAAATACTTGTTATTTTTTGTAATGAACCCATCATCATCACTGTTGGGAGAACCAGACTATGGATTTATAATAATACAGACTGGGATGAAAGTTGATGTCTTGTAACAGCTTTCACTTTCAATATATCAAACTTTTGTTTCAAGTTTTCTCCATATCAGTTTGCAATTAATTATCGACTACTTTAGCTATCGTAATCCATTGCAGGTTGATGTGATTTGGTTTATATGTTGTCCATATCTGATCTCTCTTATTTAAAAAATACAACGATTACTCTATTTCAATTTAATGAATACAGGTTTATCTTTTTCATTAATTGAATTGTTTTGTACAAATTTTTCACAAGGATTTATCTGACTGTGATAATTTGTTAATTATAAGATTGCTGTAATTTTTTATGTCTTGTTTGTCCTGTCATTTATATTTGAAGAGAACAACTACTTCTTGTTTACGAGAAGCTCGTGGAGAATCTGGTGCGGGTTTCCTCCCATTGAACAACTAAATCAACTATTGCATACAGGACAAACCTGAAGCGTTACTTCAGGTCAGTTTGTTATTCGTTATTTAATAGTTAGTTTATTAGTGTCATATAAGTAGTTTAGATAGATATATGTATAGTTCAGATTTATAGTTAGAGTTATTATTTTAGTTGCTTAGATTAGATAGTTTTTATTTAATTTCTTCCTCATAAAATTATAAAAATAAAAAAACAATAGTTTCGGTGTCTTAGGATAGTTTACCAATGATTTTTGCAGGTTTTCATTTAAATCTGTAATCTGTAAATATTGTATATTTGTAATTGGATCTAATTTTGTTGATGATTGAATATTTAATTTTATATAATTATAGTTGTATGATTTAGGTAATAGATTGTATATATGTAGTTTAGATTTGTTTATTGGTTTGTTTTAATTATTGTTTTCATTTAGATTAGTTCCTTAGTGTAGTTTTCATTCGTTTCCCTAGGACTTAGATCTGCTAACGGAGCCACTAAACCTATCAAGGTGGTTCATCCCAAACGGATTGGGTTATTTACACAACCCTGGACCGGATCCACTCTTCCAGTGGGCGAGCGTTCAATTTCACCCGTCAACAAATGGCTCTAGAAGAAGGGCCTGAAATTTATTAATGACACGAGGTGGTTGTAAGACTCCTCCACCACCTAATTGCTCACCTATAGTAACAAGAATTCATTCGAATGACAACATCCCCCCTCAAACAGTAACCACATCAAATGACGATCCACGGATCACAGTTGAGCCAGCAACCCCAAATCCTACAGGTGGTGACATACAAGAGATTGTCCGTCAATCTCTTATAAGAACACATAGTGCCTTAGCCCGTTTGAGGCAACCAAATCGACCTTTGGACCAACCTTTAGATTTCTTTGATATCAGAGAACAAATCGGAGGCACTAACCTCACTGTGAACCCTACAAATCCAATCCTCACTCCTGTTGCAGGAGAATATGGAATACCTCCTTCACCACTTCCATCATCTCCTTCTTCTTCTGGAGAAGACTCCTCTGATGAAGGTAGTTCCCATTCATAGCCTTCCACAATGACTACACCAATGGCCAACTAGAACAATCCTACTAGACCTTGGCTCGACCAGGATGTGGTAGCCGTACCTGGAGATCAACATCCCTTACCCAAACCTCCGGAGAAGTGGCTGCCCAAGTTTGACCCTGACTCTAAACAGATCGCAGAGGATCACATTAAAAAGTTTATGTTATCCATTAGACTCTGCAATGTCAAGCATGAAGATGTAATATGTAGGTTTTTCCCCTATACTTTCGAGGGCAATGCATCTACTTGGTACTTTTCCTAGCAACCCCATACCATCGTGTCTTGGGAAAAGTTCGAGTCATGTTTTTTGGAAAATTTTGGAGACGATAAGTCACCGGAAGTCCTGGTTATGGAGATTTCTAGCTTAAGAATGAACCCAAAAGAGAAAATTAAAGACTTTAATCAAAGATTCTTAACACTTAAGAACCGAATCCCTACGGATTCCATGCCTGCCGAGAATCTTATCATAGCATACTATACTAAAGCCTTGCATCAAAGTATAGCTATTTGGGTTAAACGATCTAAGAAAGACACATTGTTAGAGGCCTTCGAAGAGGCCAGCCAGATCGAAAAAGACATACTCAGTCTAAAAGACACTAATCGCAACGAAACAGAAACAAGTTCATCTTCCAAAAAAAAGATCGAAATCCTCCCTAGACCTACTCAAAATAAAACACAACCTGAAAGCTCTGATTTAAAAAACTTAACTAAAGTCGTTCAAAAACTGTCAAATCAAGTTATAGATTTGAAAATGATGGCCGAAGAAGATTCTTCGAGCAAAGGGCCTTACAAACCCCCATTCAGGAAGCCTTTTCCCACCAACCGACCTAATCCGAACACTGAGGGCCTTAATCTAGAAAGTCTGCAATACGCTCTTCAAACAATTCTAGAAGCCCGGGATAACTTGATCCCTCCTAAGATTCCTGAGGAGGTTGTTGAACAAGAGACAATTCAAGAAGAAGAGTCGTCTCCAAACATTTTTGGACACTTCTCGGATAGCATTTTCCAAGCTAATTTCGAGACAGTCCATCCCTATAATACTAGGAGTAAGACAACAAACAAACCTTATTCCGAAAGCATTACGATTTTGCCTCCAAAGCAATCTAAACCAGCTGAGACTAAATAGAGTTATGTAAGCCCCAACTTATATTATGATTTAGTTGAAGATCTTAAAAAGTTAAGGGCTAACATTTTCGTTTATGAGTTGTTAAAATTTCCATTTTTGTTACAAAAGATGTTACAAAATATCGCAGAGAATGGCAAAAATGGTAATTCAAGCAATAACAAGGTTGTTCAGAACAAAGTTCCTCAGAAGACTTCTGCTAAAAATAATATTGATCCTCAAGACAAAGGAAGTCTTCCTGTAAATAATGTAAATAATGTAGATAAAGTAGCTTTAGAAACTGTGAGTAAAAAACCACAAGCTACCACCCTTAGCACTCGCAGAAATGTACCTCCATTTTTGTTAACTTTCAAAATCTTTAATAGAAACGTGCACAATTGTATGGTAGACTCAGGAGCATCATCCAATGTGATGCCATGGTCTTTGTGTCAGAGGATTAACACTGAAGTTGAACCATCCACTTTAAAAATCATCCAACTTGATCGAACCAGTGTTAAAGTTGTAGGCGAGTTAAGGAATGTGCTTATAAGATTATCGTCTAACCCCAAAGTTCATCAAGTCATTGATATTATTGTTGTGGATATTCCAGAAGTGTATGGTCTGTTTTTAAGTAGGGACTGGTCGGAGTAGCTACACGGCTATTTCGCAACAGATTGGTCTCACCTATGGCTTCCTGAGAATGGCAAGCCCAACAAAATCAAGGTAAATCGTAAACGCTATCTTAAGTTCACGGTCACAGATATGAACGATTCAAATGAACCATTTACACCTTCTACTGATTCACCCAAAATACAAGGGATGGATACCTTTTTCGGCAATTTCATGGCCGAGACTTCAACTGTCACCATTCCAGAACAGCAGTCTAAGATTGTGGCATATGTACAGCCAGCAGCTTCTACACAACGGTCTTATACGCCTGATAAAAATCAAATTTGGTCTCTTTATTTTGACAGGTCAAAGTCCAAGGAAGCAGCTGGTGCAGGTTGCGTTATTATTGATCCCTCGGGTAACAAAACCCTGATTGCATGTAGGTTAGAATTTGAATGTACTAATAACACAGCAGAATATGAGGCTTTATTGCAGGGTCTCAGAAAATATTTAGACATGAACATTCAAAACTTGACTGTCCTTAGCGATTCTGAAATCATAGTTAGATAGGTAAGAGATTCTATTCACTGTCTGTCTCTGCATCTTAAAAGCTACCAATCCGAGGTATGGAATTTAATGAATAAATTTTCTTCTTTCAATATAAATTCTATTCCTAGATTGAATAATTATGAGGCTGATCTATTAGCTAATGTAGCTTCTAAACTCTTTCCTGCAGAAGGCTTATCCCCAGATGCATTCTCCGTCGAACTATTGTTTAGACCATCCGTTCCTGACAATATTATGAACTGGAGAGTCTTCAATGACGATCAGCAGCTTATTAGCTTCCTACATATGGAAGAAACTTTTCAAAGCGTGGTGATCGACAAATGCACTCACGACGACAATTTGTGTGATTTCACAGTAATACCAGATCTGAGAACTCTTGAATCTTCATCGTACATGGTAAATTCCATCCCTAAATCTGTAGTTAGATTAGAGAAGTTTTATGATCTTCAAGATAAATTCAAAAAATCGGTCAACTATAAAACCAATAGTTCCTCGTTATCATATGAAAAAGTAAACTTAGGAACTAATGACAATCCGCAGTGCATTAATTTAGGGGTTGGGTGTTCTAAACAAGAAAAAGTTGCATTTATTAAATTGTTCAAAGAATTTAAAGATGTTTTTGCATGGACGTATGATGACCTTAAAACTTTCGACCCGACCTTAAAACTTTCGACCCCAACATCATACAACACGTCATTCCTATGAAACCCCAAACCTTACCCTTTCAACATAAATTAAGAAAAATGCACCCTAAGCTCGAACCGACCGTCAAAAAAGAATTAAATAAACTCATGAATGCTAAGATATTTTTTTCAGTTAGGCACACTCAGTGGGTTTCTAACCTTGTCCCTGTCCAGAAGAAAAGTGGGGAAATTCGACTTTGCATTGATTTTCGAAACCTTAATAGAGCGTATGATAAAGACAACTATCCTATCCCACCCATGGAGCAAATCCTTCAATAGGTATCTGTTTCTGAGAGGCTATCTTCATTGGATGGTTTCTCAGGGTACAACCAATTTCTGATGTCTCCTCCAGACCAACTTAAAACAACCTTCCGCATTCCATGGGGCACCTACGCTTATCGAAAAATCCCCTTTGGATTGATTAATGTCGGTGCCACTTTCCAGAGAGCCATGGAAATCGATTTCCGAGGCTTAATCAATCAGTCCATCATAGTTTACTTAGATGATGTTACTGTATTTTCAAAAAACAAAACCGATCATCTAGCTCATTTAAGAGTTGTTCTACAGCGATGTCATAAATACGGCATCTCCTTGAATCCTAAAAAATACATCTTTGCAGTAGAACAAGGTAAACTCTTAGGATTTATTGTGTCAAGCAAAGGGATGATTATCGACCCCGAAAGGACTCAAGTCATCTCGAAACTTCCCCCTCCTACATCCAAAAAGTCTATGCAGTCTTTCTTAGGCTAGATAAAGTGAGATCGGAAGAGCGTCGTGTAGGGAAAGAGTGTAGATCTCG
>CBVK0101372724.1:0-10587 GCA_900067695.1 Picea abies | reverse complement strand
ATATATATATAATGTCTTCCTGATGTTGTCCAAACATCAAAACTCCCTCTCAATGAGGGAGACATTCTTCATCATGCCAAAGCTTGTCTTTGAAGTATACAAACTTCACTCTATACTCATGACATCTGTGAGTCTTAGGAGATGTCACTCCACAACTCTCCCTCTGAGCCAATTGACTCTCTCTGAGATCAGGCTCACTCTGGGTCCACATGTGATAGCATCTAACATCTTTAAGTATTTATCATTCCAAGTCAAATCACCATGATTAAGGACAAATATCCCATAAAGGCCATTTACCACAGGTACACCCCTATGAGTGAATTCCAACCCAATGGTATTTGATACATGGAAAGCACCTCAAGCACCTCGAGTCCATATCACTCCTTTTCATGATCAAGGAAGGACTATGCTTGGGCCCATTTATCACAAGTATGCCCTTGTGATAAATGTATCCTATCTCCATTGTTTTGCAAACCAATATAGGAGAAGGTTCGCCCGATGTTTACTAGGGACATTCACATGTCTTTATACAAGTCATGTGATTGGTATTCACAAGACTTGAGCTAGCTAATCCTACAAGGGGTGTCCATTCCCTTAGGGTTGATCAAGCTAAGTCATCTTGGACCATACTTTACATATCGAGGTTCCCTCATGAATCCAATGTCTTAGCTCACTCATGAACTATGTCCATACTAGACATCTTATGGTACCCTCGTGGAACACATGTCTATTACATATCAAGGTCCCCTCATGGAAACAATGTCCTCTCTAGGACACATCGAGGTTCCCTCATAGAATAAATGTCCCCCAAGATATATTGAGGTTTCCTCATGAAAATCATGTCTTGGTTCCTTCATTTGATCATCTGAGGCACGTCAGGATGAAGTCCACATTCCCCCCTACTAGTCCACATAGGACCCTGTAGTGAGAATCTCTCTTGCGTGTTTCCTCAAACATCAACTCTCCCTCTTAACTAGTAAGTTATCTTTCCACGATGTCTTCATTTAGTAGTCCACTGACTACTCTACAATCAACTAGTAGCACACAACTAGTACCATACCATCGGTAGCTCAAATCATATGTCATAGTCTCTGTGATAAAGTAGTAGCACATAGCTACTTCCAAGTGATCTGGTATTCTCCATGGAAATCAACTAGTAACACATAGCTACTACAATGCCATCCAATAGAACACGACTGTGCTGATCCATATTAGTACACAACTACTATCCAATGGTAGACAAACACTGCTAGTAACACACAACTACTGTCCAGTGACACACAGTCACTGCCAGTGGTACACAAACATTGTAGTAGTACCCAACTACTGTACAAAGACACACAATATCCTCCATAGTCTCATGACTACGCACACTTATTGTAGTTTTCATGCACTAAATGAAGTGTCACACGACTACAAGGACATATTATTCCTGATTACGTCGCCATCTCTGACACAAGCAGGGTCAAATTTTACAAGTACACAAATTATTTTCTAGAATATTCATTTTTGAATATATGCATTATGAAGACCAACCATAGTTACAAAAATTCAACACTCCCTCTTAACTTGGGAGGTATTCATAACAACCAACTAAATGTATTCAATTTGACCAATTTTATCTAATGAAAAGTTACATAAAATATATCATGACATATCATCAACTACATCATATCTAAGCCATAATTCATCTGGCATGGTGCACATCAAGTCATATCATCCACTGTATCATCTCTAATCCATACTAGCATGATGTGACTGCATCATATCTAAGTTGTATTGGCATGATGTGGACTATCATCTACATCATCTTTGAGGACTACTAGCATGATGCTTCTGCATCATATCTAAGCTATACTAGCATGATGTAGATCAATGCCTCTGTATCATCTCTAAGTTGTACTGGCATGATGCTATTGCATCATATCTAAGTTGTACTAGCATGATGAGAGTTAGGCAACTGCATCATCTCTAAGTTGTACTAGCATGATGCTAATGCATCATATCTAAGTTGTACTAGCATGATGTGACTCCAGACATCTGTATCATATCTAAGTTGTACTAGAATGATGAAAAAACATCATGTCTAAGTTGTACTAGAATGATATAGATCAACACTCCCTCTCAACAAAGGGAGCAATATCCACAAGTCCCAACTTGTCCCTAAAGTATACAAACTTCCCTTTGGGATTCATCAGAATATCCACTATCTTCTCATCGGTGGAGATATATTGGAGTTTTACTCAGGGGTGATTTTAAGGATGGAAATTTATTTTAAAATGTATAAACCTTGGTGAATCTTACTAAGATTTCATATGCCAACTATGAAATGTTTGCGATATTTTTATAAAAATATTCAAATTTATAAGTATTTTATATAGTTTGTATAAACTTTTGCCAATTTTTAAGGTAAAATAATTTTATCCTATAGAATTTGGCCAAATCATTTTTAGAATAACGAAACGTTTTTTTGGGGAAAACCATGGAAAATTAGCCCATGAGAAAAATTTAGCCCCTAAAATCATCCCTGGTTTTACTTCTCCCTTCTGGACTCAATCACAGATGTAATAATACTTGAACTCAATGTGCTTCGACCTATCATGGAACACGAGGTTCTCTAAAATCTTCACACAACTTTGATTATCACAATATATTACGGTCGAATCTAGCGCCTAATCAAATAGTCCATAAACCAGCTACGAAGCCATACTACTTCTGTACATGCATCACAAGCTACAATGTACTCTTCCTCTACAGTATTGAGTGCGACATACTTCTGCTTCCTACTAGTCCAAGATATCATAGAAAATCCCAAACTGAAGAATACTCTTGAAATACTCTTTCTGTCATCTGCACTTCCTGCCCAATCAGAATCTGTATATCCTTGTAGTTGTACATCATTGTTTGAGATGTATCTCAAACCATAGTTTAACATGCCACAAAAATATCTCAATATGTGCTTTGCGGCGATCCAATGCTCATGTCTCAATTCCACCTAGAAATAGCTCAACGTGTTCACAATAAAGCAAATGTTTTGCCTGGTATTAACCAAATACATCAGTGATCCAATCAACTTCCAGTAGGTAGATGGATCTATTGGATTAGAATCAAAGTCTCTCAACTTCTTCAAATTTGTTACGATGGGAGTAGGCATGGATTTGCAATCCATCATCCCAAACTTCCAAAGGATCGTGATAACATACTTCCCTTGACCAAGGAAGATCTCACTTGGATTTTTCCATACTTCTAATCCCAAATAGTAATGAATTAAGTCAAGATCATTTATCTCGAACTCTAATGCCAACTCCCTCTATCATTGTAGAAAACCTTTCTTTTCCAATTTGCCTCACTGGCTACTCCCTCTTTATGGGAGAATCCTCTTTCCATGAACCTTCTTCTCATGAATTTCTTGCAATTTTCAGAGAATAACTAGTCGATCTATTACTAGGTCAAATGATACATAGTCAAATATTTAATACACTATCAAACAATAAATCTCAAGGATATAGGTCCTTTATATTTTTTTAGCTCCAAATAGAAATGTAGCTTCCATACAAAACACCAATAAATATGATACAAGAAGTCAAACCAATCACTAGGTATTAGGTGAATATAAATTAATGGGAATTTTTTTATTTTACCACCAGTCGACTTATACCAAGTTGAACATATGATAGTCGATTTCCAATTGATGGCAATACACATCTGACAAATACCAATATAGTGAAATTCTGATCTACTCTTCCAGATCTCACCAATCTATCCTTGATATACAACGAAAACTAAAGTCAACTCCGAGTCCAGAAGCTTGATCAATCTTTCAAATGTGCAAGCTATGGAAGCAATCATCTTCCTACTTCACCCATTATAGGAAAGACTCATGATGGCTCCTGCTGATTTCTCTCGAACAAGAGGAGAATATGAGAGCAACAAATCCGAGAGCCTCTGCGGGAGTCCATAGATGGAAGCAATCTTGATTTTGTTGTCCATGCTACTTTTCGACATATTCCAAAGCAGACTTGAAGTACTGGAATGTGCAAAAAATGATTCATGGAAGAGAAACACTGCAACTTTCTCCACTGATATGTGCTCCTTTAGTATTCTTTCTCTGTTAATCGGGTTGAATGATAGACTCTCCATGACCTTAATTACATTTTCTCTAACACTCCATGATTCAGGATCTTCAACAAGTGCAACGAGCCTTTGAATGGTGATGTGATTGGAAGCTATTATCACCTCATTTTCCTCGGGCATGGAGAGCATATAAAGCCCCTCTATCGTCTTCTCGAGCACAATGGTCGATCTAGATTTTAGTAAGCCGATCACCCTCGAGATTTCACCTTCATAGGCAACAAGATCTAGCAAAGACTATGAGAATCCCAACATAACAAATCCAGGCTTCGTATCTGTTGTATTTCTGAATCTGAGTCCAAAATTGATACAACAATCCGATAACCATCATGGAATTTAATAATCAATCCTTTTATAAACCCGGATCCACTGTACCACCAATGATTTATGATCATAATTATCAATTCTCTCGATCATATTCCACAAGTGCTCTGATAATTCCACAATGTGTTAAATTTTTATATGAGATAAAAATATTCACACAAGACTCAAGCTATCTCTCTCATTTTCCTGGGCCCTCTCGTGAAGGAGTCAAGCCCAGTCCCACTCTGATACCATGTTGATTTTTCATATGAGATAATATTGTATATGAATATATTATTACAAGGATGAGTGTTCCATATATAGAGAACACATGGTGACCATCCATGATAGGATGCATCCCTTGAATAACAAATAACTACTTATTTATTATATATATTTATACTTTGTATGTATATGATAATAAATTGGTTATATATATATATATGGAAGAATGTCTTCCCGATGTTGTCCAAACATCAACATCGACCTCCTAACCGCCACTAAAAGTAGTTCTACCAATAAACAAAAATGAAGATTGACACATTCACAAATCACACTATTGGCTAGACTTGTTATGGCAAATCAGATCTTCATGGAGGCACTAGATCCATATCTAGATCTAGATCTTCCTAGATTATAACATGGATTCTTCCACATAGACTTTCAATTTTATTGTAGATTTATATTTTCAGACCTACAATTGTCATATCTACAATTCTTTTCCATTACTATCAGATATATAACCAATTTATTATCATATCTACAACCAATATGTCCTATTTAGGTAGGTCCATAGGTCTTGAGCATTGAAACCTATGCTCTGATACCATGTGTAATGTCCCAAAATTCTAACAAATATAAATCCATAAATTACCCAATTAAATAACCATTCATTTGTAATTTAGGAAACCCTAATGAAATTTAATCAACTCATATAAGAGGTGAGGAACTTACCTGTGTTGAAGAACCCAACTTACCTAGAACTCAATGACTTCATAAACATATCCATACCTTGATCCTTGACCTAGAAAAATGTAACACAAAGTGGGGGGACAACTCTCCACCCAACCATAGACTTTGCTACTCTAATATTCAGTAGCAAGTCACCCCTGAGCCTACCCAGTCAACCATTCTTTATCCTTGTTCTCAGCCAAGAAGAGATCTCATTTTCTTCTTTTTCCTCTTTATATAGAGTCCATATGTGGTAAAGTACTGAATCCCCTAGGATCCTTTATTTACTTATTTATTATATTTTTAGGGTTTCTCCATAATTTGTTGTTACTTAGCTTACCCTTTTCTTTAATCACCCAAATATCCATAAAAAAGTACTTATGATGACCCCCTTTAGGATAATTATTATATACTTTGTTATTATTTATTCATATAAATACTTAATATGACCTAATTTGGGAGTATTATTATATTCCTTTTATTATTATTATTATTTATTTATAAAATAATAATAATATGGAGCATGACAGGATAAAAAGGTATTGGGTCGAGGCTGTAATGGTCGCAGTGACCTTCTGTTCACCTTCTGATTGGATCGTGAAGAGGGGAAACTTTGTGGTCTGAGAGATTACTTTGTGGCACTATTTTGCTAAGATTAATGGAGTGGTAGTAGTTGGAACTACCTCTAATACCCTGTAGAGATGACCTCCCAAAGTAAAAATGAAACTCTAGGGCTGAGACTCATAGATAGTGCGATGTTTCCACATATATGGTTGTCCTTAAAGAACATCACAGACTTCAAGTGGGGAAACATCACACTATACCTCATCCTTGAAGGGCTTGATGTCATAGGACATGTAACACTGCTAAATGATGCAGATGTCTCATCCTTGGCTCAACCATCTGATGGTGTATGGTTAGGGGTGTGGAATCATTGGTATCTTCAATTGTTGGACAACCTTAGTTGATATCATACTCTTTTGAATCCCACTATCAACAATGAAATGTAATGCTGTCCCCTTTACCTACATCTGTGAGTGGAAGAGGCACTCCCCCTCCTCAAGCTCCTCTAGTTCTTATGCTTGTATTATTGTGGCCACGATAATAGTAGTAGGGTTTTGCATCAATGATCTATTTCCCTTTATTTTTCTCTGAATCATATTCTAAGTCAAGTTTTGATTCTTTTTCTTTGAGCTCGACCACTAGTGACTGTTTCAAGCGACATTCATCAGTGTTGTGCTAGGGGATTTTTTGGAACTCACACCACTTTCCAGTGTCTTTCTTATACTTCCCATCACCCTTCTTAGCCATTTTCTTGGAATAATTTTATTGAAATTGACTCTCCTTGCTTTGTCCTTCCTTCTGTGAGTTAGGGTTGTCTTTTCCATGCTTTTTTTGTGGCATATTTGCAAACCTGAACTCCTGCTTACTCCACTACTTGAATTTCTGCTCAATTTTGACTACATATCGATAAGCAACTCCTAGTGAGGAGATGTCCAAGAAATTTATCTTTGTTTGAATGTACCTGTGCATACCACTGTGATACTTCAAAACTAGGTGTTTCTCGAAGTCTTTGATACCTGACTTTGAGCGCAAGGTATGAAAGATGTTAGTGTACTCTGACACCTATGGTCTCTTTTCTGATGCAAAGTCATCCATCTCATGTACTGGTCATCATAGTTTTTGAGAGGGTATAAATCCTCCTGAAGGGAATATACAAAGGCCGACCAAGTGGGTTCTCTCCCAAATTACATAGATTCATCCGTGATGTAACTCTCCAAGTAACCTCTCCACCAAGTTCTGACACGGGAAGGGAGTTAAGGAGCATAAAGGTAATATTTTCACTCTCAATTCTTTTTTGGACAGAGTAATAACCTTCTAGCATATTCAACCATTTTTCTAGAGCATATATATCTATTTGGCCTTCAAATAAGGGGATATCAAAATTGACTTGTACCTTGGAGGGTGTCGCACCTCCGGAATGGTTTCTTTTCGAAGATGCCTCAACTGCCATTGGTTGTCATCGAAGGATTTGAGCAAAGTTTTCCATAATCTCATTCCTCTGTCACATGAGGGATTCCTTGAGAAATGTCTTGAAAGGATCTCATGCTCTGTCATATCTCTTTTCTTCCACCATGGGAGGTTGCTTGGGCTGGAGAGAGTGGTTTTCCTCAAGCAAAACTAGACCACCGCCATCGATAGTCGTTGAAGGATCTGAGCGAAGTTTTCCATCATCGCATTCCTCTGTCGCATGAGGGATTCCTCGAGCAACGTATTGAAAGGATATCCTGCTCTGTCATATCTCTGTTCTTCACCATGGGAGGTCACTTGGGTTGGAGAGAGTAGTTGTCTTCGAGCAAAACTAGCTCGAGACCCAGCCCTCTATACCCTGACCTCATCGGGGATATGCATTCAGAAATGAAAAGGAGTAGACTACTCTGATACCACTGATCCATATTATATTGAGAATGACATGAAGGAACATATATAACAAGGAAACACATAGATATATTTCAAGAAACATGTAATATTCTAGATATAAAAAGTATGCAGAATAGAAATAAAATGCTAGAAATGGCAGATAAACAATAATATAACCAGAACAACACCACAATAACACTGAAATGATATCAGAATAACACTAGAAAGAGCACTTTTATTTTGAGAGCAATGTTCACTTGCCTCTTCGAGGGGGCAATCTCCAATCGAGCAAAGCTCTATTACAATAATATCCAAGCTATGGTTCTCATAAGCTTGACTCCTATTTATACTAAATATGTCTATCAAAAGAACCATCTAGAGGAAGATCATTCTAGAAGTGAAAGATTCTATTAGGTCTTCTTAAATTCGACTTATTCTACCTTATTGCAAGGCCTTATTAATATTGACCTTTATTACATCCGAATATATTGTTCTACCTACGTGAGGGGTTAGGTCCCTAACATGTCCTCCCCCTTAAAAACATCCTTTTCCTCAAGGCTTGAGATGTGGAAATTATTGCAGAATGGTAATTGGTTCCCAAGTGGCATCTGCTGAAGTTATATCTTTCCACTAGACTAACACTTCCTTGATGGTTCGCTGACCCAGGCGATGCTCTCACTGGTCCAAAACTACTTGTGGCTGTAGCCAATGGATCCTTCTTCGTCCAACTCGGGAAGGTTGGTTTGAGTTTGGAACTTAGTTCTAATCACCTTCTTTAAGAATGAAACATGAAAAACATGATGCAGCTTAGAATAAACGGGAAAAGCTAACTGATAGGCCACCTGTCCCACATGCTTGAGAATGGTATAGGGACCATAAAATTTGGGCGCTAGCTTCTGACAATGGTCGACCTTGAGGGAATTTTTCTTGTAAGGTTGTAGTTGAAGAAACAACTCATCCCCTTCAGCAAATTGACATTCCGAGCGACCTTGATTTGCTTGTTTCTTCATGTGATTCTAGGCCATGACCAAATTCTCTTTGAGGGTACAAAGAATAGCCTCTCGAACTGTAAGCATTTGGTCAACCACCTGGACCTTCAAGACACCTGGTAAATATGAGAGAACTGAAGGTGGATTTTGTCCATATACCGCTTCAAAAGGAGTCATGTGGGTAGATGTATGGTATGAAGTGTTGTACCACCATTCAACTAGGGGTAACCATTGAGCCCATTGATTTTTCTTTTCAGATGCAAAACACCTCAAATATGTTTCCAAACACTTGTTGAAAACTTCAGTTTGACCATCAGTTTGGGGATGATAAGCTGTGCTAAGATGCAATTGGGTGCCTTGTAGCTTGAACATTTCTTGCCAAAATTTTCTGGTGAAATTTGGGTCGCGATCAGAAACAATAGAATGCGGCATGCAATGAAGCTTGAAGACCTAATCCATGAAACATTGAGCCACAATGGATGATTTAAATGGGTGTTGAAGAACACATAAATGAGCATACTTGGAAAGGCGATCAACTACCACCATGATGACTGATTTATTTCCCGATTTAGGTAAGCCTGTAATAAAATCCATAGAGATATCCCTTCAAATAGCAGGTGGAATCATAAGCAGTTGTAGTGTGCCAAGAGATTTGACTGTTTCACCCTTTTTGCGTTGACACACATCACATTCAGCTACAAAATTATGAACGTCTTGTTTCATACCATCCTAGAAAAAAGAACGTTTGACCTTGTCATAGGTTTTGGTAAACCCGAAGTGCCTAGCTGTGGGTGTAGCATGAAGATCAGAAAGTACCGTGGATTTAAGTTTTGACGGTTTACTTAAATACAAGTGGCCTTTGTATCGAAGCTCATCATGGAGCCAAGAGTACCTTGGGGAAACTGGCGAATTGGACTGCAATTATTGTATCAGATGCAAACTTTTGGGATCGTGTAGCTATTCCTAACGAAGAGCTTGGAGCCAATCTGGTATAATGAAGGAGAGAGAAAAAAGGGATCCTTCATCTTCATATTTTTGGGAAAGTGCATCTGCAACCACATTGTCTTTTCCTTTCTTGTAAATGATCTCATAATCATATCCAAAGAGCCTAGTCACCCATTTTTGTTTCTCTGGGGAGGAAATGTGTTGTTCCAGAAAATACTTGAGGCTTTGATGATCTGTCTTAATTTGGAAGCATTGCCCCAATAGATAAGGGTGCCACATATCAATGACATGTAGAATAACCAAAATTTCCTTTTCATAGATTGATTTTCCCAAATTTTGTTCAGACAATTATTTGCTGGTAAAGGCCAAAGGCCGACCCTCTTGCATAAGGACATCACCAATTCCTTTCCCGGAAGCATCACATTCTAGGACAAAGGTATTTGTGAAATTAGGAAGGGCCAGGACTGGAGTGGTGCACATGGCCATGTTCAAGGTTTGGAAAGCCTGAGTAGCTGCTGGAGTCTAAGTGAAATAATTATTTTTAAGGAGTGCAGTGAGAGGTGTCGCAATCTTTCCATAATTCTTAACAAACTTGCGATAATAACCCGTTAAGCCCAGAAATCTACGTAGGATTTTGAGAGTCTTTGGGTAAGGCTAGTCTTGCATAGCTTCAATATTTTTAGGATCCACCCTAACGCCATCCTTGCCAACAAGATGACCCAAGTGCTCGACTTCCTAGGTGCCAAAAGCACATTTAGATTGTTTCAGGAAAAGTTGGTGTTGAGAGAGTAGATGGAGAATTCTATCCACATGAGCAAGATGGTCTGTCCAGGTTTTTCTATAGATG
>CBVK0101372722.1:0-15275 GCA_900067695.1 Picea abies | reverse complement strand
GTGATGAAATGCCCAAATGATTAACCAGGAAGAAATGTGTAGTGATTTGGCAACTCGAACAAAGTTGCGCGCCAATAGATCTTGTCTGTTTTATATTTTGTTTCCGTCCCCAAGGGTTAGGTATTCAAGGGTTCTACAGACAAGGGTTTTCCCTGTGCTATATCTCTCTGATATACATGCAGGGTCCAACAGTAGTACTCGACCAAATATCTCAGGGCACCAACTAAGGAGGCTAGACTGTGACCTTAGCGATACTACCTGACTACCTAGGTATTAGAGAGTATCTTCCCGAGTGTTGTTCTCGGTGACACTATAGCAGTCAAGCGACCGATTGATTTATCTAAAGAGGGATTCATAAAATCTAGGCCGATCTATATACAGGTGTTGTCTGATGCGCTACCACTCAAAGGGGTACCAATAGGGCTTACAACGGTGGCCAACAAATATGTTCTTAAGTACCACTTGTATTTCCTGCGTGTATGAATTCCTTTAACCACGGGTTTATGTGTGTAACAACATATTTCTGTAGCTTAAAGATGTTGGAATACATCTCTACCATGAAAAAAATTAACCCACAATTTTCTACCGAGGAAAGTGGTCTGATACCACTTGTAATATTCCAGATATAAAAAGTATGCAGAACAGAAATAAAATGCTAGAAATGGCAGATAAACAATAATATAACCAGAACAACACCACAATAACACTGAAATGATATCAGAATAATACCAAAAAGAGAACTTTGATTCCGAGAGAAATGTTCACTTGCCTCTTCGAGGGGGCAACCTCCAGTCGAGTAGAGCTCTATTACAATAATAACCCTCGACTCCTATTTATACTAAATATGTCTATCAAAAGAACCATCTAGAGGAAGATCCTTCTAAAAGTGGAAGCTTCTATTAGGTCTTCTTACATTCGACTTATTCTACCTTATTGCAAGGCATTATTAATATTGACCTTTATTACATCCGAATATATTGTTCTACCTACGTGAGGGGTTAGGTCCCTAACAAAACACAACAATACAATTAAACTCAGATTATATTAATGACTGTATGGAATACAAAAGACTGTAAAATGCAAAGAACACAAGCTAGCTAGAATGGTGGTAGCTTATCTATGAACAAGAGATCATGCTTGTGGTATCTTATCACAACAAGATTTACATCACACTCCATTGCATGCTTAAAGGACCTCCTTCACCTTGATTATATATGAGAGAGTAAGAGGAGAATAATTACCATGATGCATGTGGGATAAATTGGTATATGTTTACAAAATACCATAGGCATGTAAAACACTAGGACTTCCGAAGAGGTCACCCATCCCAGTACTACTCTAGCCCAAGCATGCCTAGCTATGGATTTCTAAAGGGACCCAGTGCATTGATGTTGTAGGCATTACATTACATTACAAATGGATATGGCATTACATTACATTCCCCATCAAAAGGATGAATATCATGGTTTATCAAAAACAAAGGATCAGAAATGTTGATTCAATGGAGAAGGTGGATGGCCACCGAGATTCACCTGGATCACATATTTTGGAAATGTCTTCATAATACAATAGTCAAAGCAATCCTCAAATGGGTTATCAGTTAAAACATTGAATCTTTTATTGGAAACAAGTTATCATGGATCTTATATGGATCAACGTTTTAACAAGAGTGTGGTTCAATTGGAACCACTTTGCAAGCTTACAAGCTTATACCAAATTGAAAGTATCATGGATATTGTATCAATCAGTGCTATCATTGGAGTTTGGTTCAATTGAAACCACTTTTCAAGCTACCAAGCTTATCCCAAATTTGAAACATAAAGGGTTTTATGCACCAATTAACAAATCAAACTGCAATACCATGATTAATCTGGTCTTTTGGAGGTTTTCATCTTTGCATGGAACAAACTTGTGAATGAATATGTAACACCCTAGTTTTGATACATGGATTATAAATGTATATTTATATATATGATGAATGGTTGAGGGCCAAGTGATGTAATATGTAATCATTGTGTATTGAAAATAAAATACACCACTGACTATAGACGAATAAGGACAGAGTCATGGGGGGATATAATTCCATAAGAGAGGGAGATAAAGGGGGGTTTGAGGGGATTCCACATGCCTAGAATCCTATGCCACCTTCCTAAATCAATTTGTCATTAACCACATACCTCCTTTGACTTATTCAACCCCAATCATTGAATGCATGTAATAGGTTGGTGGGAAAGTCATCTCACTTAGATGTGACAATCATGGGCTAAGTACACCCATGATGGGAATTATTTCACTAAATGCATGTAGTAGGTGGGTGAAAGAGTCATCTCACCTAGTTATAAAAGCATGGGCTAAGTACAATCATTTTGGGGATTGTGAGAGTCAAAAATGCATGGGAGAAAAAGTAAAGGAAATTCTAGTGGAAGAGGGAAAGCTAATTTTGAAGGAGGAAGAAGAGAGGAAAAATAGATTTTTGGTGTTGGGAAGAAGAAGTGTCATGTTGTGTGTTGAAAGAAACTTGATATAGCTAGGAATTACATTGAGAACTGGGTGTTATCACTCCAAGAAACCCTCTGTGGTTGCAGACCAGAGGTGCTTGGTAACTTCAAGTAAAAATGTTTTTCGTGTTTTGTGTAGATTGATCAGTGGGATAACTCAATTCAAACATGGTATTCAGACAGTCAAGATGATAAACAAATGAACCAGTGCTCTCATGGATTGATAATTAGTAAATAAACTTAAGTGGGCGAAGAACAAATTGCTCATAAACCAGTACACAATGTAGGGTCTAATAAGCAATGAAGAAACTATTTATCAAGCTATGAGCCAAACAATGAGATAACAGTCATTCTAGGCTAGACAACTCAGATAAAAGTACAGAAAGAAGGTGGAAAACTGATATCAAAAGAGAAAGAAAACTGTGATTTAGAATTAGCATCAATGGGCCTGTTACAATATGATATTCTGTATCCAAAAACTGAACCCTTTCTTGGTCTTCAGAATGTAGCTTTATAGCTTTTACAAGTTGTTCTCAAATCCTAAAAATATGGATCTGTTTTGCTAAAAATAGTAAAGAAAACTAATTTACACAAATGTAGAGATAAATCCTCAAAATGAGGGTGATCTTCATGTGCTGGTCCAACATCTGTTCTAACAGTTTGGTGAAGTGATGACTAACCTCCCAAGGCTCCTCCATAAAGATTACAAATTCAAATTTGATGAGCTGTTCTATTCATTCCTAATATTCTGCCTTCAAAAATGACCAAAACTTGACCAAAGACTCCTCTTTTGACTTGTCTTTCCCAAAATAGCCTTTGGATTTGATGGAATAATCCACCACCTGTCTAGTCCAAAAGGTTTCATTTACTTTTGATTCGAAAATTTTGGATCTGGGCGAAAATCGTAATATTCCGGCCGTAACAGGCTTTCCACAGTGCATAGCCCGTAAAAAACACTTCCCGCGCTGTTGAAAGTCGCCACTTTCAACAGCTAACGAGTCAAAAATTCTGCCTTATGCGCTGTTGAAAGCGGACAGATTTTCAAAATTGAATTTCTCGGTCATAAAAAATCCATTTTTCACATATGAATAGTCGATCGACATCTAGAGAATCTCATCTTTCCAATGGTGTTGTCAGATATTAATTTGGGGCTCAGGAAGGGATTGAAAAGTTCCCCGCAAGTTTAAGTGTCATTTTTCCATTTGCAATTCAAAACCCTAAACGATCCTTTGTGAACAATGTCTAATATGGAAACAAAGATTTGATTTGATGTTGCCAACCCAGGAGTACAGCCTCTGTTAGCTATTGATAATCTTGACTTTCCTCAGCGTGCCTCTTTGTAAGCCCCTGTTAGCTGCGGAAAGTATGCACTTTCCACAGCGTGCCACTTTGTAGAAGACCCTCCTTAGCTGTTAAAAGCATGTATCTTTGACAGCGCGCCACCTGAGA
Source organism: Picea abies (assembly GCA_900067695.1). Taxonomy (NCBI): domain Eukaryota; kingdom Viridiplantae; phylum Streptophyta; class Pinopsida; order Pinales; family Pinaceae; genus Picea; species Picea abies. Next base: position 11,328 of record CBVK0101372722.1, on the reverse strand, counting down.
ACTGATTTTAAGAACCTCTTAAAATTTGACACTTTTAACAGCGCGCCAACTGATGAAACGATCTCCTTAGCTGTTGAAAGTGGGCACTTTCCACAGCGCACAATAAACCTTTGAAAACAAGTTAGCTGTGGAAAGTAAAAAAATGACAAAAAGGAAGACTTTACAATCCAAATTATTTTTAAGTCAAACCAAAATCTAAAATTTTGCAGCTAGAAGACTCAACAATGAATTGAGGAATCTATCAATAGCCATGCTATTCACCGTAAAACCTGACCAAAATGATGGTGCTATTTTGGGAGTTAACACTGGGTTCTCATTCTTGTGAATATTTCTTGTTGAAATATTACCCAAAAGCATGTGAAAATGTTGATGTGAGGAATCCATTTACAACCAGATTTCCTAAATCCCTCAGCTTGAATATTCTAGGTCGGACTATGATGGAGTCTTGGAGGGGATGGGGATTGTTTGAGTAACTTTAGTGAAATGGATGAAATTCCATCCCTTGGGTTGTGCAAACTGATGGGGAAGAGATATGGGTAGTTGAAATTGTTGTAGGCATCACATCATTATGAAATTAGTGGGTTTTGTGTTGTTTGTGTGGACGATAGCCATCCATAGGAGTTGTTTCTTCATTGTCGACACATAGCCCTAGCTCAGGGGTGGCTCATTGCATAGAGAAATAATGCCACAATTCCTATGGTTGGGTGGAACATCCAACATTTGAAACCAATTGTGTAATCATTCATAAAGATAAGTGTTTTGGCCACTGTGTTATTTACTATTTTAATGTTGTGTTTAACTGTTGCATTTTATTCTTTGTTTTATGTGTTTTTTAATGTTGTGTATGCTTAAAAAGTCTACATCTGTAAATGTTTTCATGGTTAGTTGCATGAGTCTATTCATCACGTTGTATGCATTCATTTTAAAATGGTATGAGAGTTATTTTATGTTGATTTGGTTTATTAATGGGAATTCCAAGTAATTTGTATCCTCAATGGAGCACATGAGAGGGTGCTGGGTATGTCACAACTCAGGTATCAGAGTTGGAATTGTAGTAATGTGGCTTAGCATGGAGTTTGGTTCCATGAAAAATTTGTAACATAGTGAAGGTTTCAACGCTGGACCTGTATGGGCCAAAGACCAACACAAATTTGACAAATGTTTTGTAGTAGAGTTTCAATCTGCGTTGAATTTTGGGAGAATAGTAAAATTGGAGTGCAATCCCCAAATTGATAAGCAAATTTAGGTCTAATTTGTGCCTAGAATCATCACAGAGATTATTAATTGCATTAATTTGTGAGTTGCAGAGTTAAATTTAGCATGGAAGGATGAATTTGGTTCTTTCATGCTGGTTGCAAAGTTTGGCGAAATCAACGGCTTGGATCATGTTTGATCCTGAGATTAATGGACCAGATTCATCTCGAATTTGGACAAAAAAAATTCCTAAGTGAGAAAAAAAACCATCATTTAGTTCACCGATGGGGAAAATCATTTAGTTCATTGATGGAAAAATTACTTGGTTCACCGATGGGAAGAGAAAATTGGTGGTCGTTGGAAAACATAATTTTTTTGGTTGCTAACAAAGAGAAACTTGTTGGTTGTCAATGAAAAGAAAATTTGTGCTCATTTATGAAGATAAAATTGTTGGTCGCCAATGAAGAGAACAATTTTGGTCATTGACGAAGAGAATTTTTTCGGTCACCAATGAAAATAAAATTTTTAGTAGTCAATGAAAAACAAATCAGTCGCCAATGGATAGAACATTTTTGGTCACCGATGAGAATAAGACTTTTGGTCACTAACGAATAGAAAATTTGGTTGTCGATTGAAAAAAAGTTTGGTTGCCGATGAAAAGAAAATGTCCGGTCGCTGATGGAAATCAAATTTCAATTGTCGATCATAAGAAAAATTTCAGTGGCCAATGGAAAGAAAATTTCTAATCACCATTGCAAAGAAAATTTTAGCCATATTAGTAGCCACGTGCCATGCCACGTTAGATAGGTTTGCACATTAGGAAGATGATGTCATATTAAAAAAATTCTTGAGCCAAAATCTTGTTTTGGCCATAATAGAAGTAAAAAACTTGAAACTGATTCAAATTTTAGGGGTAGGTCTGTAATGAGGAGGACTACAAAAGTTTCAGTCAGGGCTGCACTAGATTTCCAAAAATTGTAGATTAATGGTTTTTAAAGAATAAGGTGGCACTCCTTGATAGAGTTCCTATTGCTAATGAAATTTTTGCATTGAGTCGTGGGAGTAGACATAATGAAACCCAGTGGATATTTTGGCCAAATTCGAAAGGGTTTGGAGTGAAGATGTAGAAACAAGCCAAAATCCATTATTCTTGTACACTTTTTGGGAATTTTTTAGAGAAGGAAAAGGGACCACAAATCATAAATCTAGGGATATGCAATTGATGATCTGGGGAAAATTATGTACTTGAAATTTATGTCCTCGACAAGCCAAACAACGTTTTTGTGTTGAAGAATTTCTAGGTTTTCTTCATTTGGAAGATAGTAGTTTCAACTAAAATTTGTTTGGAAAAAAATGCAAAAAGGAGAAAGTTGACAATTCCATATTTTCATAGAAGGAAACTGGAGCATTAAATCATGAATATGAATGTTACTGTGTGCTCACCATCAAGAATACTATTTATGCCTGATACAAAATTTTCCCTGGTTCTTAACATATTTTCTTCTATAGGTGGCAGAAGTTAGCCTCCAAGATTAATTGTATCGGTGAGACAAGTGTAGAAAAGGGAAAAAATTGATGATTTCAAAGAGCCATAGCTTTCAACGAAAATGAGGCATGAGTATAGTCATTGGAAATCTAGTTCTGAGGAGAATATCAAAGAAAGGTCAAAATGAGGAGAAGTGTTGTACGATTCTTCAAAAATTGAGATAATGAAGGACCCCCAATATTAATGGAAGAAAATTTTACAATGCACATAAATTTCCAAAAGTTAAAAGGTACTATAGATTTGGAATTGGGATGGTTTCTAATATCCTTACCAGAATGCATAATTCTAGAAAAGCTAGAGATATTTCCATAATAGACTAGGTTTAGAATTATTTGGACAAGGTATGGAAATTCCTACACAAAAAAATGAGTTGTAAAGGTCATGACCAATGCAATTGGTTAATATGTACATCCAAGCAACCATGACAAGTACAAGAATGGAGCAAACCAACATGTGAAGAAATACATTAATATGCATAGTAAGGCAAAGTAGGTCTCCTTAATCTTGAAGGTAGATATGTAATGATGGCTACAAAGCATGCAACAAAAGGAATAGAGACCTATTGAGGTAATATGTGAGTCATAGGCATGGGAAAATCATCTCTAGGGACTAGTATATGAAGACTTAGAAGAGTTTCTAGATATGAATCGACAATTGTGATTGAAGTGTTTAGAGAAATAAATCCACTTCTGCTATCAAAGTGTATAACTGAAGTAGGGCACAAGTGTAAATAATTAGGTAGAGAGAAGACTTAAGGGTCATTCACCCTTTAGGGTGCCAAGGGAGAAATAAAGTAGTGCAGTGTGTGCAAATTGGTTCTGGAAGAATACAATCAGACTTCAAAGGGAGTTATCCCTTAAATTGAAGTGGATTCCATAATTGAACAAAGGCTAAGGGTAGTTGGAAACAATGGTAGAGGATGCCATAATGTGAATGGTTAAACCGATTGGAGGACATTGTAGCATTAAGGGGATGAATCCAACACTAATTGAGCATAATTGATAAGGAATGAAAGTAGGAAATTCCAAATGCATTCCAAAGATGTTGAGTGCATTTCAAATGTACAAATGGATGGAAAATCAAGAAGAACACATGAAGTTTAGTGATTTCCAGAATGGAAATACCAAGAAGGCATAAGAGATGGAAAACATACTTATGCTTGGCATTGTTTGCAAAATTGATGGAATATGAAATGAAACTATCTGAAAATGGAAGAGCATCAATTTTGATACCATGAAATGTTGGATGGACCAATTTAAGTTATAGTTGGGTGAAATAGAGTTGATTCCTCCAAAGTAGCCTATTAAAGTTAGAATGACATAAAGTGTAGCATTACACTGCGCTGGAAGGTTCATGTAAGATAAAGTTGGAACAAGATTACATAAGTAATGGTAGCTGCTAATGGGGTTTACCAATAGGATATAATGATTGGAATTGTAAAATGGCCAAGTTCGACTTGGTGAGAAGGTATTCATATAAGGAAGCACGAGTGCACAAATAAGTGGAGTGAGAGCACATAGGCTTGCAAGAATCCATAAGAATTTAAGGAAAGCCACATATAGCACAAGGAGCTAGAATAAATATGTATTGGAGAGCATACTGGGAAGTGATGCAAAGTGCATGTATGATAGCTAGAATGCATATGCACTAGTTGGCATGTTGAGAGTGAATGCTCGGTGCATATAGATATGTATTAGTGCATATGAAAATGTTTGAGCATACATATAACATGATATAGACTAAGAGTAGTCTAATGTTATATATGAAATGATGATGTTATGATGGTTGAATGTGGCCAATGATGAATTATGTACCTAGGGATATGAGTTTATATCATGGTTGAAAGTGTTGATGATGTTGTTGCATATGACAACCATCCATATGAAGACAAAATTGGAATGGTAAAATGTTGAATAAGAGGTTGGTGAAGGGATCTTGTGATCCTCTACAAGATATCAGTTGAACATGTAGCATCAAGTAAATTAATAACAACTATGCATGCATGAATTTGGTGGCTTATGATGCATAAATGTTGAAAGGAATTGAGGTAAGATACTAGTACAAAATGGGCAATTAGTGACTACATGACCAAAAACGTTAGTCATGACAATTTTATTCTACCACATTTGAGAAATTTGAAGTGACACAACTAAAAATGACTAACTTAAACAATCAATTTAGTCCAAGGACCAAAAAAACAACTAGATAACAACTACATGATTCTGAATTAGTAGTATTTCTACATATGACTTGACATAACCACATAAAGCTACATGAATAGTCAACTACACTCTCTCTATATATACTTTAATCTATTCATTTCTATCCATGGCATGAGCAACAACATAACAAAAAATAAATATTATTGGATTAGGTGGTTGAGTGCATTATACAATAATTGGTACAATATGAATGTTGCTTACTATTATTGGATTAGGTGGTGGAGTGTATTGCACAATATTTTGTCTTCAATCAACGTCATATAATTTGCAATATCTTATAATTCATGAACAACAACAAATTAATGTTATATGTCATCACTACCCAACCCATCTTCATGACAACAACATTTGACATGGGACATTAAGAAAGTGTGCCTACACACACACTCACTCACTCTCTTAATGTCCCATGTCAATATGTTAATAATATATATAAATTAGTAATAGGTTATGTAATTTATAAGTTATATATATTATATGTTATAATTAGCATTAAAAAATAATGTTTGACAAAATGCCAAAGGCTTTAGCTGATACTGTTGGGATGTTTGAAGTTTTTTTTACTCTGATGTCTCATTAAATTTGTTGTGCATTGTCACACATATAGTTTGGGCTATAATCACATGTTAAAGTTTAAATTTCCCATGATGAATCTTGCCTAATATTACTGGAACACTCACTTCTACACTATATATTCCACAATTTCATGACTAGCACTTGAGCGAATGGAGTAGTTGGTGTTCATTAAAAGGTTTCAATCAATTTGTTTCATGGACCCGCACTTGAAATCACCTTAATACACCCAAATATATTATGTTTATGCATAAATGGTTTTATGACTCACCTTCAAGCCAGTTCTAAGATCACCCCTAACAATATTTTGAATTTCTATGGTGGAAACGATGAGTTACTTCCTTTATTGCTTTGGTGGAATTTCTTATTTTGGATCTCATGTTACTGCTATTAAAAGGACTTAATGACAACAAAAAAATCTAAAGTCTTCCATGCCTAAAGGATGAATTGTTGTGGGCCTAATATAATCTCAATCTAAGCATTGAATTTATGACTTGTTCCAAGCAAACACTTAATGTCTCTTAGATTTTCTTAGTGATGTTGAGTGGGCCTGATGGTTAAGAACATGTGTTTCCTCCTAAGAGGTCACAAGTTCAAATCCATAAGGGGGTAGAGTATGTATACCTCCATAGACTTTACTAGTCAAATCGTTGGGTGGAGGGGGTCCCTTGTCCCACAAACAAGGGGATTCTCATACACCTATTTGGTGTCTAGCTTGGCCATGATCTTAAAAATAGATTATTATTATTATTATTATTGGAATTCCATTTTTCCATTGTTTTAGTCATAAATAGAATGCACTTTTGAATGGTCTAATGGACAAGTTACCAACACTAATTTTGGAAAAAATTTCATGCATAAAACATGTTTCATTGTGATCTTTATTCTAGAAATTTTATCTTTTGAGATAGAGTATGTCTTTTCTTTTGATGTTGGTGCTAAATATTGATAATTGCCTTCCACTTAAGTAAGTGAGAGAAGCATGGAAAAGGAAACTCTAACTCACATAATGAAGGATAGAGAAAGGAAGGCCAACCTCAAGAGAGCCAGTCCCAGATGCATGAAAAGAAGGGTAACAACAAGTCTAAGAAGTACACTGGAAAGTGGTGTGAGTTCCAAAACAACCGTTGGCACAACACTAATGAATGTCGCTCAATACATTCATTGGTGGCCGAGCTCAAAGACAAAGAGTTGAACCCTGAATTGGACCCTGATTCAAAAAATAATAAAAGGAGACAGATCATTGATGCATAACCCATTGTTATTGTCTCAACTGCAACAATCCAACCAGAAGAGGATCGCGAGGAAGGGGAGCTCCTCTTCCATTCACAGATGTGGGTGAAGGGGACCCCATTGCATTTTATTATTTATAGTCGAAGCCAAAAGAACATCATCTCAGTAGAGGTTGTCAAGCAGTTGGATTTGCCAACAACACCACACCCAAATCCATACAACATCGAGTGGATTCACTAGGGTCAAGATCTTCGTGTCAGCCAATAGTGTCTCCTATCCTATGACATCAAGCCCTTCAAGGATGAGGTATTGTGTGATGTTTCCCCACTAGAAGTCTATGATGTTCTATATTGACAACCATATATGTGGAGGCGTCATGCTGTTTATGAATCTCGACCCTGTAGCGTAAATAATGCCACAAAGTAATCTCTCATACTGCATAGTTTATCCTCTTCAAAATATGATCATAAGGTGAATATAAGGACACTGCAACCACTACGGCCTTAGCCCAAGACCTTTCTATCCAGTAGAAGCATATTGACAAGATTGTAGAAGAGTACCAAGATTTTCTTGCCGCACCTACGGGGGTGTCTCCACACTGCCTAGTCAAGCAAGGTTATAACAAAACCATTCATACTCTTTGTGCTGCATAGTCACCGACAAAGTCCTCCCACACTCAGGTAGATCATGAAACTAGATTGGTTGAATAGATCCAACCCCTCCAGAATTAGGCTCATGACAACCTTCAATAAGCTAAGTAAGTCAACTTCTTTAGCAAGGCAAGCAACACACCAAGCTTCATATTTAGTAGAATTCTCCCCATCTCCCAAGGAAACTTGATGAAATGGGGACTATTTCTTCCTAAGGGGGGAGGAATGATCCAGGTGGATCTCGATGGCCATCCACCTTTTCCACTGAATCATCATTTTTGAGCATGTGGTTTTGATAAACCATGATATTCACCCTTTTGATGGGGAATGAAATGTAAGGCCATCTTCATTTGTTAATTACAGACATCATGCAATGATTTCCTAGTGGTGTTATGTACATTCCTACAACATAGCATTAATGCATTAGATCCCATTAGAACTCTGCAGTTAAGCACAATCAAGCTAGAGTAGTACTGGGATGGGTGACCACTTGGGAAGTCCTAATGTTTTACATGCCTATGCCATTTTATAAACTTATTCCAATTCCCACATGTATCTTAGGAATTGTTATCCTCTATATATAATTGAGGTGAAGGAGTCCCTTTAAGCATGTAATGAAGTATGATGTAAATCTTGTTGCGAATGAAACGTAGCCAACATCTCTTTCTTTTCAGAGATAGGCTACCCCATTTTGCTAGTTTGTGTTCTACAATGTTTTTTCTCTCTTGTTCATTATTAGAAGTTGGTTTTCACTATATTTCTTTGTTCTCTGCACTATCTCTGTGTATTTCCTTGTTCTATATCAGTTATATTTTTGTCTTCATTTTATTCTCAAAATAATCCGGATCACGCCAAATGTTCAGAAAATAACCCTTTAGGGTCAAAACCATTGAGGGGTTTTGCTTCCTCCATGTTAAATTCATTAAGCATTTCAACAACTTTTATCAAATGGGAAAAAATTCTTATTGTTACATTGGCTATGATGAAAGGCATGAAAATAGATTGTCTTTCTCTCTTTTTATCAAAAAGGGTGGACCATTTATACTACCTGTAGACTTCGAAAACAAAGTACTGATCACAAACAAATGTAGAGAGAAGAAGACAAATTCTCTTATATCCATACAATCTGATGTAAATATGGTCCTCTTCATGCACACGAATTCCCTTTCCTTTGAGGAAATATTCCATCTCTTGAGTTATCCTATTGGTGCTACTCCAATCAACATATATCTAAACTACTTAAGAAATTTATCCCGAATAAGGAAACATTGAAATGGTGCCTTATGCTTCCAAAGAAATAGGTACCAGAATTGGATAGGTTCATTCTCAACATCTATATTACCCCTCAAGGGTGATCCCTCAAACACATTGCAATAAACAACTTTCAAGACTAGATATGCGGTCATGAAAAACCTTTGAGTTTTAAAGCAATTGGCTCGCTGATAGGAAATCTCAGTCGAGATTACCTCAGTCCAGTCAAACACAACTTCCTTTTAGAAAGAAAAATACAAGACATATAAACTGACCTGGGAATGTGAGATGTAGAATATCATCCCATCAAACGTGTGAATATCCATGAACAATCCCAATACGACTATGCTAACAGAGATTTATCAATGACAAAAAGATCAACTATCATTTCTGCAGATGGAGACATGAAGTTCTTCAATAAATTCACCCCACCACCCTGGGAGTCCAGGAAATAATCAATGTCTAGAAGCTTGAGACTTATGTTAGATTCAAGCAATCAGAGCATCCTTTTGAAAAATTAGTTCTTTCCTTCCACTGCTACTCGAATCATTCTACTTTCTAAATCAAACCTGTGAGCACAATGGGAAACAATCTCCTTGAAATCAAAGACTTCATAAATGCAACCAATATTCAGTAAGGTAGTCATCCAAATATTGTTCTTAATCTTTTGTTTAGAAGTGAGGCTCAAGAACCATTGATATCCAACTGATCTATGGAAATCCTTGTCTTCGCACACGAGAGAATTGTTAGTATCTCCACAAAAGGCTCTTTTCTTCTTCTAGTTGTTGCCAAGTTTCTTATTCTTTCAATGCACTTTGATACACATGACACTATCACTTATGAATTACAAAGCTCGAGATATTTAAAGGCTAAACTCATGAATATCATTTACTACAACATCCCTTCATCATGTACAACTTCAGGACATGTGAAAACCATAAATGGAAGTTATTTTGAAAAGAAAGTGCTTCATAGGAAAACTCATTATTTAATCATAAATGACCCTCGAAAAGTGCATAAGGTGCATGATAATACAATGATAATTTCACAAGCATGGAACATAGGTAGAGAGACGTCAATCCCTCAAAGACTTAGTTGCGTAGAGGTGTGGAAGTATTGATGCGAGTAAATGCAGAGGGTGTGGGGATATGCAATGTGCTGGGAATATGATATGCAAGGTTCTCTGCACAATATTTTTCTGGAATTCGGGGTATGCGGGGGAGCAGAGTATATTGTGTGGAGAGAAGACTCGTGCGAAGAGAAGCATGGTATTGGGTTCTCCACACAAAAGAAAAATCTCTAAAATATCCTAAATGTTGGCTTGTGCATAACATGACTTGTGCAGGAAAAGGATTTTGTGTGGAGTGCAGGGAAACAAGAATCTCTGCACATCATAAGGAATCCTGCACTATACAAGTCATAAAAATGACTATGTATCGTGAACATAAAAAAAATTCCACAACATGTAATCAAAGTGTAGACACATGGTGGACTATGGAAACAAAATAAAATGAATGGGGAAGGGTTCTACACATGGTTAAACTTGGGAATCAAAAGTGATACATGAAAATGGATTAACAAATGTTGAGAAAAGTCATGTGGATGGTTTTCTCTAGCATCTACTATAATGAAAACAAGATTTGATTTCTAATGGTTTCCATCATGTTTATTGAGCTATGTGTATTTGTAAACAAGAACACCGTCATTCCATCATATATCACTCATGATTCTTAACTAAAATAAACCCTTTGAGAGATACATCTTCACATATGAATTTAGTGCTTGAAAATTTTACTTGGCTAATAATGGTGGAATAAATTGTCTTAGCACTTTTAATACTTTTGAAGTCCTTGAGTAAAATGACTGGAAATGTTATTCATTTTTTTTTTTTGTAAATAAAAAAGGGGGTATTTCCTTATTAATGCGTTGTCACTATAAAAAATTGATATATGTCATCAACATGCCACACGTTTTGCCAAACTAGTGGAAATTGAAACAGGTGGCAACCAATTGTTCTTTTGGCCAAAAATAACAACCGCCACTTGCTCCACCATTTAGTTGGAAACCAAAGCAAGTGGAAACTGGTAGTGAGGACAGGTCTGTCTGGACATATTGGACATACTAACAAAAGCTGAAAATTCAAACTAGGCAAAAGAATGAACATAGTACCAGACCAAGTTGACAAGAAGAAAACTCTATTTCCATGCAAGCGAGGCGTAAAGAACTGTGCATAATTAAACATTAGAAGGGATATGAGAAGAGTGGAACCTACCATCCAGAGAGCTGTTGTGAGGGGTACCATCGTTGGGTTTGAGTGCAAAAGGTTGCATGCAGGTCAGACACCTTTGCTTGACTGGTGTGTTCGAGAAGGCGTCGAACAACATGTCTATATGATTGTTGATGAGGGTGTGTCGATGGAGCTTCTCCATAATGTAGCCCCTCATTTAAAAAATAATCTCCATCTGCTCCAGGTTGAAGAGACTGGGTTGAGTCTGGTCACAATCCATGTCTGGGTTCAGCGGTGGGGGCTCAATTGGGTAATCCGTCATGGGGATTTCCTTCTAGACAATGTAGGTGGCGCTTTCCATGTTCTTCGCTAGATCTATAACAACAATGCTGGTGTTGGGGTTGCCGTGTGCATCTAGGTGAGATCGGAAGA
>CBVK0101372715.1:0-12737 GCA_900067695.1 Picea abies | reverse complement strand
GGGGGGGGGGGAATCTGGGATAAGTGGTGCAATGGGGTTCTCAAGGAATTACTAAGGTAATAGTTCTTCGACTGGTAGAATTGTGATGTGGGGAGGGCCCTTTGTGGGAGGAGTTTTGTCTTTGATATCTATTCCATTAGAAGACATGACACACACTTGTGTTGAAATAGTAGGGTGTAGGAGAGGTGGTACTCCATGATATGTCCCCAACAATGATGGATCCTTGAAAATTTCGGGATCCATGTCGATGACCGAGAAAGAATCTGAGCTAGTGTGAAAAAGGGAGAGAATTTTAGCAATGTTCACAGAATGATTAGGCTCGTAATGTGTAAGTTGGTTGATGGTGATAATTTTCCCATTATGGGGGAACATCATCATACAAAACAAAGAAGAGGCTACTTCCTTCACAGCATACATGTAGCTACGTATGAACAAGATATTGTAATCAAGTGGGGCATCAATAACTTCAATGTCAATGAGGATGGTTTTTCCCCCAAGTTCGACAAGGAAATTTTGGAATAGCCCTTCAAGGGACGATGGGAGACTGTTGTAAGCTCTCAAGGTGATGGCAGATGGTACTAGCTTAGGTGAAACAATTTTTTTCCATACTACTTTGGACATGATGCATGTGGATTGACCTTCATCGATGATGCATCGATGAACTGTGATGTTCCAAATATTAACTAGTATCTGAAAATATTCCAGGGTGGGGAGGCATGGTTCTCCGTTATTTAGATCAAAGGTGATGAGTTGAGTATCAACTGGGTCAACTGCCCCCAAGGCGAAAAGCAAGGATTTCCACTGAGATGGAAAAGTTTGGAGGACCTCCAATACATACATGGCTGTAGGAGACTATGCTAAGTCATTGACCAAACTGTAGTTATGGGTTTCCCTTGCATGAGGGTTATGTACATTTCGTCATAACAACATACAGGGTATATGAGGGTTTGGTTCAGTGTTAGGGCATGGAATCATCAATGGTGGTACGACTGTAGTTGGATCCTCTTATGAGGTGGTCAGGGTAGATTTAGGGGGAACAACGTATTTATGATCACATGTTTGCAGAAGAATATCTTCTTCGTTGGTAAGGAGGATGTTGCAATCGTCCAGATTTCTAGGTTGATTAGGACTCGGGTTTTGATACTGCCCCATTTGTGGTGGGGTGGGGATTATCTCATGTTGGGTATTCATCACACCTTGGTGTGGAATAGGGTTTTTCAAAACATCCGGAGGTGGTGGTTGTAGATAATGTTGTGGGACCTGTTGGGGGGTAGGCAACGTTGGAGGGAGTTGGGTGTTCATGGATTCTTTCATCTATTTGAAATCGAAAATTTGGGGGAAATGGTGTGTATAATGTTCATAATCATCACATAAAGCACAAGGGAATTTATTTATGAGGTTATTGTTATTTTATTTTCATGGTTGATTGTTATTGTTTCCCCCTTAGGTGTTTTGGTTTCCTTGATTCTAGTTTCCCCCAGCAGGAATATTTTGTTGGGGGTTATTTCCTCCTGGTCTTGTGTTGTTATTGTTTTGATTTTTCCCTTTCTTCTTGGAATTATTCGGCTGATGAGACAGATTTTCTGTACTCAATTGTTCAAAATTTTGAAGTTGTTTAATGTGAGAGGGTTGAAAAAAGTTAACAACAACATGTGGTTGTCCTGGTGGAGGAGAAACCGGCTGGGGAGGAAAAGGAAATGGAAAATATGGATTTTTTTGTGGAGACAATCCATATGGTGTGTAGGAAGTTGAAGCACTTCCACTACTATTGGGGTTATATGCGGGGGTTGAGGGTTAACTCTGTTAGCATTAGAAGTCACTCCTGGATTGCTTGCAGGAGCAGAGCCTGACACCCATCAGTTTTTATGTCATGGTTTGTTTAATGGGGTGATCAGATGGGTAAAGACTCAAGAAAATATAGCTTTAACTTGGGAAATTGGGCTTGGTATGTAGAAAGCAAGGGAGGTCTTGATCCAACTTCTATCAGTAAATGATTAAAGGGTGGAAGAAGGAAGACTTGTGAGAAGAGCGAGCAAGACTGCCTCCGGCAACAGGCCTTCGAAAGCTTGAGGATGAAAAACTCGAAAGCCAAGATCCTCTTGGTCTAGAGCTTCAAGGAGTTGAGTGGTGACTAGACTGAATCCTTTAGTTCCAAGTCATTTTAGCATTGAGAACATCACAAGAACCGATTAGAGACAATGTGACTATTACAGTGATCTAACCTACATCATCCTATAACATCTATAACTCGACTAGATCCTCCAATTCTGATTCGTTCTAACACAGTATACAAAGAGATGGAAAAGAAATTGACATCCATAAAGTGAGAAGTCTCAAATGCCTTATACATTAACCAGAGCGACCAACGCTTCATCAAAACCTTACAATTGGGAGCTTTGCTCAACCATCGATACTTACAAAAATACAAAGACTGAGTTTATATACTCAGGAAGATCCACCTCACAGAGGCGTGTCCAGTCTCCCAAAGCTTGGTGTCCCTTTATTCAAACTCATACTGATATCTTTCTTTAATCGCCATCTTAACTATGCATGGCTCCTGCAAGGAGGGTAGCTGAGCCATTAAGTGTTGGGCTAGCGTGCGTAGACTTCTCTATCGATTCGAGCACTTTGGCATGGTTTCTTTGAAAAAATTGATATACAGGACTTCTTTGGGCAGACGGCTTGCCAGACCCTCCATTCCCTCACTTAATGAATGAAAGGAGGTTTCAACCACCCGCTCTTGCCATCATTTACTCCAGGTGAGAAACAGTATGGAGGTCGGATCCAATAGCGCCTGGAGATCGCGACGATCCCTTCTGTAACTAAACTTGGTGCCTTTGGCCTTCTTTATGCAGCTCCTTTCTTCCTCCAAGTGACCACGGACTGTGACCTCATGTATATTCCCAAGGTGCTTTCGGCATTCGCGACTATGAAGGGGTTGATCCTTGTAGATCGAAATCACGATGAGCGATATGCCGAGACAGTTAATCTGGCACCACGCGTCCCTCTAGATCTGACAACTCTTATCTCTCCTAATGATACCATGGGCCCGGGTCCAGGACTCTCCAAGCACCTCACGCATTGAAACATAACGGAGCTACTCTTTGCATTTTGGAGTTGCAAGGGGAAAAACGCTGAGATGGCTCAATTTACTGCCAGGTGTCCCCTTTAGATGGACGGCTGAAAAATGCTGATGATGTCGCGAGCCTCAGTTTTGGTGCTTTCAGCGCTGTCAGGGTTTGGGGTTTCACGATGTTGAACAACATGAAACTCTCACCCCATGAACTCCTGAATGTCGAAACACCGACGCGGCCATATCTTGCACCATGCATCCTTAAGATGAATGGACGAGGGGGCATTCAATATTTAAAAGGGAGCTTCCCTCATCTAAAGCCTCGCTTGAAGTGACTTGGTGTTAGGACCATGGGCTCAGCTCCAAAGGTGCTTTCGACATTTCACCGATCGGCGATTTCAACTGTAATGAATAGGAAGCTCTCTATTTCCTGAAACTCTGATTCCCGATACGCCGACTGGAAGCCACCTATCTCAATTTGGATTAGACGACCCAGAACTGACTTGAATTATTGGAGTTGTCTCTTGCATTAACCCTAGGACAACTCGGCAGTTCCAAAATCCCGACGACCATTGATCAGCTTTATAGGTGGATCTCAGCGGCCATCAACAAAACTTCACCCACTCGCTTGAATTGTAACTGAAAAGGGGTTCCTCTGTGTTGTGCTTGGGCACTTCCCGGATAATCCTACAGACCTATGTACCTTTGTGCCTTGATACCAAAAATATTGCTAACAATAGGCTCCATGGGGGATAGGTTCATCCCCACGATGCTCTAAGGACTCATTTTGCAGTTCCAGTGCCTTGCTATTGGGCTATGGAGTCATTATTAGACCAAAAAATAAAAAATGAAAATGAACAAAGAAATAAAAAGGACAATATTTACAAGCAAAGGAGACATCTGAGATTTAAAAAAAACATATCTTCAGAAAATGCCCATTCACTGGGTTGCCGAAAACTTCTTCACCTTCCAAACCTCACAACCTGTACGTGTTATTTGAGAAAGTCTTAAATATTTTGAAAGGCCCAATCCACAGGGCTTCAAATTTGTTGTGTTTTCCCTTATCTTGCTTAGGAGCATCCCATTTCAACACCAGGTCTCCTATCTAGAACCACTCCTTCTTGGCCTTCTTATCGAAAACCTGCTTGATCTTTTGCTGATGGTCCTGAATTTTGTCCATTGCCTGCTCTCTGGCCTGCCGAACTTCTACCAGCTGATGAATCCTTCTGATCACGTCATTGGGCTCTTCTTGATAATCCTGGAAGAATTATGCTATGGGAATGGCCAACTGAGAAGGGAAAACCGCTTATGCTCCATAGACTAACTGGAAAGGGGAGAGGCCTATAGATCTCTTTGTAGTCACCCGATCAACCCATAGAGCGAATTTCAGCTTTGAATTCCAAGCCTTTTTGTTGTCTTACAATGGCCTTTTGATAATCCTTATCAGGCTTTTGTTGGAGGATTCCACTAAACCATTTCCCTGTGGATAATATGGGGTGGAGCGAATCAGTTTGATCCCGAACTATTCATAGAACTTGGCCAATGGCTCAGACCCGAAAGTGGCTACATTATCAGTCACAATCTTATCTGGGAAGCCGAACCTTGTGATGAGGTCCTCCAAGAATCCAATGAATACCTTTTGAGAAGCACTCCTGGTGGGGATAGCTTCAATCCACTTGGTAAAGAAATCTGTAGCAGTAAAGGATCCACCTGTGCTGCCCACTGGAAGCAGGGTGAATTTCTCCAATGAAATCTAGGCCCCACTACCTGAAAGGTCCTAAAACCACCACCAGATGTAATGGCAGAGACTTGAGCTACTTCTTTCCTGCAAATTTTTGGCATTTGATGCAAGCTCTGACCTTTTTGTAGACGTCAGTGAATACGGTAGGCCAGTAGTATCCAGCCCTGAGGATTTTGTGGGCTGTGGCTTTCGAGAAATGGTGCCCTCCACACAGGCCGCTGTGAAATTCAGCCATGATCATCTCGCCCTCTTGTGGACTTATGCATTTTAAAAGCACCCCCAGGGGGTCTTTCCAATATAACACTTGATCGATCAGGTAATATCTAAATTCTTTGAGCTTCAGAGCTCTTTCTTTGTTCCTTTGGAGGCCGTCTGGGGGCCACAACTCTTGCAGAAAGTATATGACATCCTTATACCAAGGACATCCAGCTAATGGGGGTTCTTTTCGAGGGTCCATTTCAGACAACCGACTTTGTGGAATTCCGAAGCATTCGTTTATTAAACTTATCCCCAGAGCTTGGCAGTTTTCTTCAGCCAACAGCTTGGCTAAACCTTGACCTTTGATCAATTTGGTGGGCCTTATTTCCAGGTCGAATTCCAGAATTTTGGTTATCCATTTACTCCTTCTCCAGCTTGGCTAAACCTTGACCTTTGATCAATTTGGTGGGCCTTATTTCCAGGTCGAATTCCAGAATTTTGGTTATCCATTTACTCCTTCTCCCGTCTATGTCAGGCTGAATAAGAATGTCTTTAATAGTAGCTGAGGGGACATAGGCGATGATTTTTGACTGCAGGATGTAGGTTCTAAAAGATTTGAGAGCTTTTACTATAGCATAGGCCTGCTTCTCCATAGTGTCATACCTGACTTCGGCATCCCTCAATGCTCGGCTGAAATAAACAATAGGCTACTCTAGCCCAATGTCCTTTGTCTGTAATAGAACAACAGCCACCGTGTCAGGTGAGCCAAAGGAGAAAATAAGGAAATCCCTTGAGTAGTCGGGACTGATAAGCACAGGAGTTTCAGTCAGGGCCTTCTTGATTTTCTCAAAGGAATTTCACAATTGAGGGGTCCACCTTACTTCATTTCCTTTCTTTAGCATGGTTGTTATAAGCTTTACCTCCTCAGAAAATTAATCTTACCAAGGAAATATTGGACCTCCTTCTTGGACCTCAGGATCGATAAGGCTTGTATTACCTCAACTCTACTGGGGTCAATTCTGACTCCTTCCGCTGATACTATGTGGCCTAGTAACTTTCCCTCCTGCATGGCGAATAGAGATTTCTTGGGGTTTAATGAAATGCCAAAATTCCTGCATTTTAGGAAAACTTTCCTAAGATGATGACAGTGTTCTTTATCAGACTTTGAAAACACTGTGATGTCATCCAGATAGACGACCACAAATTTTTCCTTTTCTCCGACGAAAGCTATGTCCATGGCACACTGAAACGTCACCCCTGCATTCACTAATCCAAACGACACCTTGGCGTACATGAATGTCCCCCATGGAGTGGTGAATGTTGTCTTTTACCTATCCTCAGGTAGAACAAAGACTTGATTGTAGCTAGAGAAACCATCAATCATGGACATCCTAGAATCTCATGTTACCCTCTACAGTATATGTTCCATCTTTGGCAAGGGATAGTTATCCTTTCATGAGCTCCTGTTCAGGTTTCTGAAATCTACACAGAGTCGGATCTCTCCATTCTTTTTCCTTACTGGCACCATGTTGGCCACCCACTCTCAGTATCTCAGTGGTAAAATGATCTGAGCTTGAAGCAGCTTCTTCACTTCCCTCTCCATGATAGGAAGCAGCATAGGATTGATCTATCTTAACTTCTGCCTAAATGGCTTTGCCTCCAGTTTTAATGGGCTTTTATGCTCGATGATAGAGGTGTCATAGGTTTTGAGGCATTCATAGGTCTAGGAGAAAACATCAGCAAATTCCCTTAAAAGTCCAATGTATTCGGACCTCTTCTCCTCTGTTAGACTTCTTGACAATTTGACAAACTTGGGCTCACTCTTGATCCCAATGTTGCACTGAATAGTACCAGTTTCATCCTCTGAAGTCTCTCCCTTTAGTGACACATCATTTCTATCAAAAATCCTTTCCAAAGGAACCAATCCCCTTGGAATATGATTGTTGGGCAGCTGCACAATGTTACGCTCTGCAATCTTATTTAGAAAATTACCCCCATCAAGCCTTTCTTCAGAGACGGAGTCTCGATCGATATGCATCTCTGAAAATTCTTCGACAGTCTCAAAGAACTTCTTGATCTCGAGATCATCCTCGAATACCTTCCAATGTTTGACGCTGTCAGGTATGGAGGGCCTGTATTTCACTTCCACCTCATATCTTAATTTAGGCGGCAAGGGTACTCTGAAATTACTTGCTGATGTAGCCAATGAATCTGCCATCGTGTTCTCCTCTCTTGGGATGAAAGAAATGTTAAATGCTGAGAAGAAACTGTCAACTAGGTCCCACACCTCATTTCTGTAGCTTTTGAGTCGAGGATGCTTAGCTTGATAAGCGTTTCTTATCTGTTGGACCACCAACTCTGCATCATCGAACACTGCTACCTCCTGAATTCCCATTTCCCTTGCGGCTCTTAACCACAAGACAAGAACTTCATACTCTGCCACATTATTGGTAGCTTCAAATTCTAATTTGTATGACAGAGATATGGTTTCCTGAGCAGGTGACACCAAAACCACCCCAACTCCAGCGCCTTCCCTGAAAGAGGCTCCATCAAAGAACATTTTCTAGACGGGGGTGATGGAAGGAGGAAATTTAGGGGAAATGGTGGGTTTCTTTCAAAGTTTAAGAGGAGGTTCAGGAGCATGGGTGAGTTGAAGCACACTGAAACCTAAATCGATATCTAAGGAAAAAATGGGATGATTGGTAGGGTTGGCCTCATCACTGATTATATAGGCCAGTTGGGCTTCTTTGTATAGTCTTCTATGCTCTCCTCTGAACACTGGGATAGTAGCATATGTAAGGTCCATCTGCAAGGTTCCCCCTAGTCTTTTAATTCAATATCTTGATAAAAACATACCAAACTTGGGGGGGACATCGGCCACTACAATATCCATGACCACACTTTTCATGGGCAGCTGAAACAAGGTCACGACCAGGTCTTTGATAACCCCAAGACATTGAACTTTCCTGGAGTCAAAGGAAAAGAGGTCATGATAGGCTCGGGTGACTTCTAGTCCTAGTTCTTCCATGACAGTTTTGGGCATGAGGTTGTGAGAAGCCCTTGAATCCATCAAACAATTGTGCAGTACCTTGTCGTGTATGTTCAAGGAAGTGTAGAAGGGAAGGGATGAGTCATTCATGTCTTCTATCATGGGACCTAGAATGACTGCAAGCTTTTCATCTTGAAATTTGATGGAGTCTGTGGGAATGCATGATACCTCAGATTGTAAAATCTCAGAGAAGCGCTTCTTGAACCCTTCATGTTTAATCAATTCGGTTAGGGGCACAGGGATTCTATTTTTTTGAATTTCATGCTCGAAATTAAAAGAAGATGTAAGCTTGGGAATTTCTCTTATTTCGGGAACATGACTCTAGACAATAGGAGAGAGGGGTTGATCCTTCTTACCCCTGTTGTTTTCTGCTACCTCATTAGCAGGCTTCTCTATTCTAGCAGACCACTCAGGAACATCAAGTGCTACTATCCTTTTTGTAGACCTCAGATCATATCTGCCTTGGTTGTCACTAGGCTTGTCTCCCTTGCTCAATTCATTTAGCTGACTGTCCATGAGAGACTGCTTGTATGATGATTGAGTGAGATGAGGAAAAGGAGGCATATCTCCGAAGCAATGGATTTCAGGATCAAATTCCTCTACTCCTTCTTGTTCTTCCTCGGTCATGAAATTTTTTTGAAAAGGGGCTTGAATTTTTTGGTCATGTCTGTCTCTTCCACTTTCTCTCTGCATAGTCGAGGGAGTAAAATTTTTTGGCTTCCTAAAACCTCCTTGGTTTCAGCATTATGAGGGCCCTTGTATGCTTTCCTCCCTTCCACTTTCATTCTCTCCATCTCTGCAGACAGAGACTCCACCATCCTGGTCAGTTCGTCCACTTGTGGGTGAGGCACCGATGGGCCAGAAGTTGAGGCTTCAGATCTTCCCTTTCTTATGTCTGCATTGGCCTTGTTCCTCAGTCTATCAGCTGCTAATACATTGGATTCCACTTCTATGGCCACATCTTTTATTTGAGCTAAGGAGGTGTCTCTTATTTCTCTCAGTAACAGACATAAATCGGGGTCAAACGCACTGGCATAAGAAATCTTGGTCGAGGCTTCTGAAGGCTTTATTTCGGCGGGGATCTTGTTATACATCTTATTGAATCTTTTGGAGAAGTTGGATACCGACTCTCCTTCCATTTTCTTCAGAGACCTGAACTCTGTCATGTAATACATGAAATATTTCCTATCGCCCCATTGCCTTAGTAAAGCATTATCCAGGGCTTCAATCCCAACAATAGATCCTGGAGCCAATCCTCTAAACCATTTCCTCACCTTGCCATCCAAGCTCTGGACAAAGACTCTCATCCAAACATCTTCACTCTCAATGTTGAGGTTATCTTCATAACTATAGAAAGAAGCGAGGTGCTCTTCGGTAGTTATGTCTCCTTCCCCAGTGAACTTGGGCATACTTCAAGTAGTCTCTAGAAGGGAGAGGATTCATAGGATGGGGTAGGATTAAGGGAGCATATATGGCAGCAACTATGGTGTCCATTCTATTCAGAGGGGGATTAGCACCAGCCATATGAATATAAGGTGGAGGAGAGCTTGAAGGGGAAGGAGTTTGTGAAGGGGCTACAAAAAATGAGTCTCGAAGTGGAGTGGGAAACAAGAGAGGATTTAAGGAGAGAGCTAATGAGCTCAAGTCAGCAGGTGTTTTTCTTTGTGTAGGAGTGGGGAAATATTCTGTAGTCCTAGGTCTATGCCAAGGTCTAGCTTCAGAGGAGAGGGGAGTGACAAGGATTTCTCCCTCCAATACTAAACCAGGAGGGTAAAACTCAGCAGGAACACTCCCAAAATTCAGGAGATGGGAAACCTCTGAAAGAGGTCTATTAAGAAACTGAGGAGCAGAAAAAGGAGTTCTTACAGAAAGAGATGGCAGATTACCTGGTTCGGCAGTGGAATCTTCTTCTCCAGAGGCCTTTCCTTTCCTGAGAACCACTTCCAGATCAGTTTCAGGTGTAGCTAGAGGTAGCTGTGGATGAGACCGCATGTGTCTGCCTCTGAAAGCCACAATTAATAGAGAAAGTTCTCCCCAGTGGAGTCGTCACGGTGGAGTCACCAGGTGCATAGTAGCAATCTTGATAATCCCGATCTCTGATGCACCTTCAGAATCAGTTGATCATTGTCGTTCAAAACCGGGGAAAATTTTCAACTTCGTCCCCGGCAACGATGCCAGAAATGTTAGCATCAGAAGTCACTCTTGGATTTCTTGCAGGAGCAAAGCCCAATGCCCATCAGTTTTTATGTCACGGTTTGTTTAATCGGGTGATCAGATGGGTAAAGACTTAAGAAAATATAGCTTTAACTCGGGAAACTGGGCCTAGTATGTAGAAAGAAAGGGAGGTCTTGATCCAACTTCTGTTAGTAAATGATTAAAGGGTGGAAGAAGGAAGACTTGTGAGAAGAGCAAGCAAGACTGCCTCAGGCAACAGGCCTTTAGAAGCTTGAGGATGAAAAACTCATAAGCCAAGATCCTCTTGGTCCAGAGCTTCAAGGAGCTGAGGGGTGACTAGACTGAATCCTTCAATTCCAAGTCGTTTCAACATTGAGAACATCACAAGAACTGCTTAGAGACAATGTGACTATTATAGTGATCCAACCTACATCATCCTATAACAGCCATAACTTGACTGGATCCTCCAATTCTGAGTCGTTCTAACACAATATACAAAGAGATGGAAAAGAAACTAACATCCATAAAGTAAGAAGTCTCAAATGCCTTATACATTAACTAGAGCGACCAGCGCTTCATCAAAACCTTACAATCGGGAGCTTTGCTCAACCATCGATACTTACAAAAATACAAATACTGAGTTTATATACTCAGGAAGATCCACCTGACAGAGGTGTGTCCAGTTTCCCAAAGCTTGGTGTCCCTTTACTCAAACTCGTACTGATATCTTTCTTTAAGCGCCATCTTAACTACGCATGGCTCCTGCAAGGAGGGTAGCTGAGCCATTAAGTGTTGGGCTAGCATGCGCATACTTCTCTGTCAAGTCGAGGACTTTGGCATAGTTTCTTTTTAAAAAATTGATATACAGGACTTCTTTGGGCAGATGGCTTGCCAGAGCCTACATTCCCTCACTTAATGAATGAAAGGAGGTTTCAACCACCCACTCTTACCATCATTTACTCTAGGTGAGAAACAATATGGAGGTCAGATCCGATGGCGCCTGGAGATCGCGACGATCCCTTCTGTAACTAAACTCAGCACCTTCGACCTTCTTTACGCAGCTCCTTTCTTCCTCCAAGTGACCACGGACTGTGACCTCATGTCTATTCCCAAGGTGCTTTTGGCATTCGTGACTATGAAGGGGCTGATCCTTGCTGATTGAAATCGTGATGAGCGATATGCCGAGACGGATTAATCTGGCACCACATGTGATCAAAATCTAGACTAGGGGGCAAAATTTTGCTCAATTTTCAAAGTGCTCAGAATGCAATGAAAACGGTGCCATTGCGACCATCTTGTCTTCCTGATTTCGGCGATATATTTACTTTCTCAAAGGGAGTCCGTATGGAGAAGATATCGCGATCTGTTCGCCAAGGCAAACAGGAAAAAAATTGATGCTGACTAGGCAGTCCATACCTGTTGACTGGACAGAGGCCGTACAGCTGACGTGATGGCCGTACAGTGATGTGGCACCTGCTGACGTGGTAGATTCTGGTTGACTGACTATGAACAAGTTATATGGTGACACGTGGAATCATTTTGAGTGAATGGTAGGGTGCCACGTGGCCCAATGATGGGCTGCCACATGGCACCCCTTCATTGGTTAATGGTTGATTGTGTAAAATGTGGGAGTCCACGGGGTTCGACCCCGGGACCTCCCCCCACAGCATAGAGTCTTCCCGCGACTACCCAGCCATTGGGCCATGGGTATTGCTTGTTATATGTACCCATTTAAATATATTTAAACTTGTTTAAAGTTTCAATCGGCAGGGGGTCGGGCTGGGGCTTGGCCCCAGCCCACGGTCCTTTGTATCCATTCATATGACCATGCCTTTTGTGTGGAGGTATAACAGATTTGTGCGCGGGTCAAAACACATGGCCGTGGTTTTTAAAAACTTTAATATAACCACATTTTATATAGCACGGGGTTTTGAAACAGGTTAACCCATGGTTCTATTATTGAACCATATGACCGATGGTTTAAACATGGAGCGCACGGGAGTGGTTTGCATGGTTTCAAAACAACCTGCCACATGTCTCATTTTCATTTGGTTTTGGAAACGGTTGAGCTCTTTTTGCCTTTGCCCGAGGTCGTATGACCCCATGTGCCCGAGAGCTAGGTGGTTGGGGGCTGGAGGTGCCCTAACCATCCTACAATTTGGACCATTTTTTGAAACCGCTTGGTGCCAGGTTTTAACGCACATTTTGGAGTGTGTTCTTGGTTCATGCACACAAAGGTGCGTTTTGGCGAACCAGTTCCAGCAAAGTGGAAGGAGGAAAATGGAGGAAGCCTAACTTCTTCATATTTTGGCCGATTGAGGTGCCGTAAAAGCCCAACTAGGGGTTTTGGGATGTGTTGGATCCATTGGTGCTATTTCCAAGGCCATTTGAAGACTTATTCTACAAGTTTTTCACCATTGAAATTTCAGCAAGCTCCAGGGAGCTTGAAGCCCTCATTGATCGAGGACATGGTTTGGTGAGCCTATGCTTGTTTTCTGTGA
>CBVK0101372710.1:0-21138 GCA_900067695.1 Picea abies | reverse complement strand
TTCTTCTCACTCCTTCAAGATAATTGTGGGTTTAGGGAGAGGATATAACAATTATGATGAACTAATGTCACTCAAACTCCTTTTTTCTTTAGAGAAATGAGTTTCTTCATTTCATATTTTTGGTGACTCTATGGTGGTTATTAATCAGGCAAGGAAATCACAGTAGTGTCATAATATTCAACTTATTTTTATACTCGAGGATGTCTACAGGATATTGCATTCTTATGATTTGGTCTGTATCCAAAATGTTTACATGGAACACAATGTGGAAGCAGATGTGTTGTCTAAAGTAGGTCTTCAACTAGATTTCCGTCAATAGAAAATTTTAGAAGATAGAAATGGTGAACACTTTGTCACACACCCACTACAACAACTTAGATTTTTCGTCTTTTTCTTCGAGGAACAGAATCCTTGAGACTTCTATGGGGCCTAGCGCAGACCCTCTCTTTCCTTATCCTCCTTCAAACGACCACAAGCTGGCCTCAGCGCAAGCGCCTTTCGCATCTCGCGAGTCGGGAATCAAGACTCTTGACTCCCCTTTCTCAAAACACCAATACCCAAGATGCTATATGGGTATGGCTCCCTCCTCACTAGTGCCTGCTACATGTAACCATAAGCTAGGAAAAACACTAGCACCACTCGCAACCTCCCCAGTTGAGGTGTTGAGCTCTCGTGCTCCTCCTTCGTGAA
The DNA here is from genome assembly GCA_900067695.1 of Picea abies. NCBI lineage: Eukaryota > Viridiplantae > Streptophyta > Pinopsida > Pinales > Pinaceae > Picea > Picea abies. The sequence goes on along the minus strand of CBVK0101372710.1, from coordinate 20,448 downwards.
TCCCCAAGACGCGAGAGGTCAATGTTGCGTGGACTCTGCGAAAGTGATGCGCACACACCACTTGTCAACCCCGCTATATTCTGCTCATGAGCTGTGTCACCGCCGCCCGTCGCATGAGACCTCGACTCTCGACGTTTTGCAGCCTTAGTGATCAAGGTGCAGCTTCTTCATCCTGCGAAACCTCGAGCCACGATAAGTCAACAGTGGGTTGACTCTTTCCCAGTGTGACACGTGTCCACCACCGGTCACCCACTTCCTAGGCTAAATACTAGCGCTACTCGCATCTCGCGACTTCACGAGTTGGAGTGTTGAGCCCTCATGCTCCTCCTTCACGAGTTCTCGAGATACGATAAGTCAACAATGGGTTGACTCCTTCCCAGGTGACATGTGTCCATCAATTGTCACCCGTTCCCACCTTTCTCAGGGTGCTTGTTGTTACACCACCTGTCAACCACGCGGTCCCCACTTACAGATGGGTCATGTGTTTGCACAAGCCCTCGGCGTTCGGCACTTCATGACTTCTACAATCGAAAAGAAACTCCCTCAAGTTCTGAACCCTCGATAGGCGATAACCACGAAATTTCTGATTCAATGGTTCTCCCATGCCTTGGATCCAATGGTCACGATCACGTCGTGATCTCACAAATTGTGAGTTCATGCAGCCCTACCCTTGACCACTCCAAGTCGCGAGTTAGCGAAATGATACTCTCCTGCCTATACAAAGGCTAAGATCGACGGTCAATAGGGCTCCGTCAGATCCTTGGATCTACGGTCCGGGATCCCATCATTACATGCAAAGGATGAAAGGGTCGAGGTGTTAACGCCTGTTCTCCTTCTCTAGATCCATATGTCTCGACAGATCTGGGGTATTCCCGAAAGGATTCCGACCGTTCCTCTACCAAATGATAGGGTATTCTCTCTTTCTATAATTGGGCTCACTATCCCTTCTGAGCTTGAATCACAAAATTCAACTTCTCGGGGCTTCAAACTCCCATGACTCCGAGACCTTAGAGAGATATCCTTCCTTGCATAAGGTTTTCCAGACCTGGATCACATGAACCTTCAGACAGTTCTTGGGCAATCATCCCGAATCTTAGTCGAGTCTCTGGGTAAAGGTTTGGCACGGTTCCAAGGTTTATGGGGTAATCCCTAGGGAAGAATACTCTTGAGGAGCCTTCCCGAAACATTACGAGAGTTAAGCAAACAAGACGATTCTTAGTGGAGAAAATTCATGCCCCAACCTTAATCCTTTGTACATAAATTGACTATGGCATGTAAGCATACACAGGCATCCATTATTTCCAGTCTAACACACCAGACAATCATTCTACACATAAATTCTTATGGGCATATAAACATAAGCATGTATTCATGATATTCAGGTCGAAATACAAGGTATAAAACACTTATCAGATCTACCAGGCGTGATGCAACTGCTGAGAGGGGTGCTCATTTCCACCCAACCATAGGCTCAGTGACTCCAAATGGATTTACCACTAGCCACCCCCGAGCTAGACCACGATGCTTTGAGGTTCAGTCTCCTACTTCCAGCTCAACAGAAATCCAGGATGAAGGTTACTCTCCTTCTCCTGATATAGGAAAATAATCCAGGACGAAGGTTACTCTCCTTCTTCTGGTATTCAGAATTCCCTGCGTTTCCAGGGTTTTCTCCAGTTCTTTTCCGCGATCCCCCGTCGCACGTGCTCTTCTTCTTCTTACCACATTTCCTCTCTTGCTAATTTTTGTCTGCAAGGTTGCATGTGGCATGAATTCTGCTGTCCATGGTTAGGTCTGAGGGCTGTTACGGATGGGCGGTTCACCCCCATCCCCTCATTAACTCTTGAGGAGCCTCCCCACTTACCAATCTGACGGGAAATCCATTCCAGGATCAGAGAGTTGCTTTGGTTTGTGAGCAAGTATAAACCAGTACAGTACTGGCTCGGTGGAAGTTAACGCAACCATTCCAGGTCCCTTCCACCACCTCTCATTAGCCATCGTGGTCTCTTTTAGCACATCCCCCTCCCAACAGTCATGCAACACATATTCATAACATAATTTACATTCATCGACCTTTTATACAAAGGTTCGTCAAGTCAAACATTCACATCTTTGAGTTTGCCATAGTTCTTGGCCAATATAGTTATTTTTATAGACCGGGGGAAACTGGGTGTTATAATTCCCTCCCCCTTAAAGGAACATCATCCTCGATGTTCTATCTATCAATATGACGTGTACGTTCAGAAGTAAACAAAATTGGATATGCCTGTTTCATGGCACCTTCCATTTCCCACGTGGCCTCATCTGGGCCAAAATGTTTCCACTGCACCTTGACCTGTGCAATGGTTCGGTTCCTAAGTGGGGTTTCCTTTCTGTCCAGTATGCATTGAGGTTCTGGTAGGAATTCTCCCTCTGGTTCCACCCGGATCACAGACCAGTCAATTATATGATTATAATCATGTACATATTTCTTCAATATTGAAACATGGAAAACATTATGTGCTTTTATTGTGGGAGGAAGTGCTAGCCTCTATCTAGAACTTCAAAGGGTCCACAATACCGAGGTGCCAACTTGGCACAAGCTCCCATCCTCAGGGAACTCTTCTTGGGCCTAAATCTGAGATATACGTGGTCTCTCGCCTTGAATTCTCTCGGAGTTCTCTTTCGGTTGGCGTAACTTTTCTGTCTGTTCTGAGCAACCTCTAGATTTTGTTTTATTTGAGTCACTTGTTGTTCCATTTCTTTCAACATGTCAGGTCCAATAGTAAATTTTTTCATGGGATTACTCCAACTGACTGGAGTATTGCACGGTCTACCATAGAGGACTTCGAAAGGGCCCATCTTCAGGAATTCTTGGTAGCCATTGTCGTAGGCGAATTCCACTAGTGGCAGGAAATCTTCCCACTTCTTAGGTTGATGCATTACATGCATTCTTAGCATGTCTTCCAATATTTGGTTCACTCTTTCCATCTGTCCATCGGTTTGAGGATGATAGGCAGAGCTAAACAGTAATTTGGTCTCTAGACCAGTCATCAAGGATTTCCAAAAGTTGGAAGTAAATTTCGTGTCTATGTCAGACACGATCTCTTTAGGCATACCATGTAGTCTGAATATCTCCTTCATGAATATGTTAGCGATATCTATTGCCTTGCAAGTCGATTTGACGGGGATAAAATGGGCAGACTTTCTCAATTTATCCACCACTACCATGATGGCGTCATTCTGTTTGGTTGATGTTGGTAATCCGGTGATGAAGTCCATAGAAATGGTTTCCCACTTCCATTCCAGGATTGGTAGAGGTTGTAATAATCCCGCTGGGTTTCGGTGTTCTTCTTTAACCTGTTGGCATTCTATGCATTTGGCTAAGTACTTAGCTATGTCTTTCTTCAACCCAGGCCAATAGAATTGTTTCTTGGTGGTTGTGATCATCTTCTGGTATTCAGGATGACCAATATATGGTCTTTTATGTAGTTCATCCATTATGAACCTCTTAAAGTCATCACATTTTGGAATATACAATCTGTTTTTGTAAGTTAGTAGACCTCCATCTATCATCTGGTAGCCTTCATACTTTATTCTTGTGGGTTCTTACTCCAGGTACGAGGTCACGGTCTGGAAGAATGTGTCTATTTCTTGTGCATTCTTGACTCTTTCCTTGACATTCGTCTCGCAGGTGCTCACCGTTTCCAGATGAATTGTTTTCATACTTCTGCTAAGGGCATCGACCACCCTATTTTCCTTTCCCTTGATATGTTTGATTTCGAAATCAAACTCACTAAGAAGGGCCATCCACCTAGCTTGTCTAGCATTGAGTTTTGGTTGGTCAAATAGATATCACAATCCACAGTGTTCTGTCATAAGTACAAATTTTCTTCCCAGGAGGTAATGCCTCCACATTTTTAAGGCGTGCACTATGGCGGCCAGTTCTAGATCATGGGTCACATAGTTGAATTGATGCTCATTCAATTTTTGGGATTCATAGCAGACTACACTTCCTCCTTGCATAAGGACTGCTCCGAGCCCTTCCTTGCAGGCATCTGTGCACACGAGGACGTCAGCTTTAGGATCGACGATCTTCAACACGGGTGCGTGGGTCAGTAAATGTTTTAGGGATTGAAATATTTCTTCACATTCTTGTGTCCTTGTAAATTTAGCTCCCTTCTTCTGGAGGGTAGTGATTGGACAACCAATCTTGGAGAATCCTTTTATAAATCTCCTATAGTATCCTGCTAAGCCCATAAAGGATCTGATATCTGAAACGTCCTTTGGGGTAGGCCACTCCATGATAGACCTAGTGTTGTCAGGGTCTACTGCTACTCCTTCTTCATATATGACATGGCCCAAGTAATGTATTTGCTTTTGAAAAAAGTCGCACTTGCTAAATTTGGCATAGAGCTGATGTTCTCTTAACACTTGAAGCACAAGTCTAANNNTTCTTTATGGTTACCTTATTTAGTTGTCTATAATCTATGCATAGTCGGAGGGTACCATCTTTCTTCTTTACAAACAGAACTGGTGCTCCCCATGGAGACATGCTGGGCCAGATATAGCCTTTGTCCATCATTTCTTTTAGTTGTAATTTAAGCTCAACTAGCTTAGGTGTGCTCATCCTGTAAGGTGTCCTAGACACTGGCACCGTTCCCGGTGCAAGTTCTATCGAGAAGTCAATGTCCCTTCTCGGAGGTAGACCTGGTACATCTTTCAGAAATACATCTCTATATTCTCTTAGTGTGGGGTGGTCTTCAAGGCTTGGTTTGTCATCTTCAACTGATTCCAACACCTGTATTGCATAAAGTAGACATCCCTTTTTGCAATACTTTCTCATTTGAAGGGCTAATATTCATCTCACAGAGACAGGTTTTTGGATCCCTCGAAGGGTTATCCTTCTTCTTTCTTCACCTACACATTCTAAAGTTTTATGGTAACAGTCCAGTCTGGCTTTATATGTGGCTAGCTAGTCCATTCCAATCAACAGGTCATATGATCTTAGGGGTAGTATGTTAAGGGTTGCTTGGGTGGGGAATTCACCCATAGTGAATTGACAAGCTGGTATGACCTCCGCTACCTTTCTTTTGGTGCCAGTGGCTAACTGTACCAACCATGGCTTGGCGTGTTTATGTGGCTGTAATTTACACTTATCAATAGCCTTAGGAGCTATATAACTCAAATTTGAACCAGGGTCAATTAGAATAGACACTAGATGGTTGGTGATCATACCTTCCATCTCCACCACTGAAGCTTGGTGGTCAGCTTGTTTATTATCCAAGGCTGCATAAATTTGCGGCACACTCCTGGCCACGTCATTGGCGGTGGTAGCTTCTTGAACGTTGTAAATTCTCTTACTGTTCTGTTGTCGGTGCGGGCAGTCCCTCAGTAGATGTTCTTCTCCACAACCCCAACATTTCAAGGGTTCTCTCTTTGGGTTATCAATCTTTCTTGGGGTAGATCCAGAAGGTTTATTTCCGCTCTGGGAGGGGAAATTCTGCTGGTGTACACTTCGGGTTGGGAAGCTCATCCTTGAGTCCTTCTTATAGTTTTTAAATCTTGGGGATTTAAACCCCTCTTTCTGGAATCCCGAACTATTCTTTTGCTTCCAGTTTTTGCGAGGTTCTGTCCAATGCCCCAGCTGTTCGTAACAATATCTTGCCTTTCGGATAGTGTCTTCTAGGGTCTTTGGCTCGTCAAACTCAATCCTGTTCTGATAGTCCTTAGGTAGTCCACTGATGAATCGTTGCACCTTTTCCTTCTCTGCTTTTATATAGGGTACGTGCCTCAGCAATTCGAGGAATCTGCTGACATATTCCTCTATGGTGAGTTACCCAAGTTTGAGTTCATAGAATTCTTTAGTCTTTTCATCGAAATACTTTTCCGACAGATACTTCTTTCTGAAGTATTTCTCAAACCGTTCCCAAGATAGGTCCTCTTCGTGAATCCCTTTTACATTCTTAAGGTCTTCCCACCAAATGGAAGCCTTTCCATTCAAGTTGAAAGTGGCTACTTGGGCCGTCAAGTTTTCTGAGAAGTCATGGACTCTAAAATACTTCTTTAGTCCAAGCAGCCAGGCCTCTGCTTCCTCCCCTTTCTTTATTTCACCGTCGAAAGAGGGTGGTTTGGCCTTCTTGAATTCTTCGAGATTGTGACTTTTGGAATGCTTTCGCTTCTTCCATTTTCTTCGGGAATAAGAACTAGTTCTGCTACTAGAAGATCCCTTCGAGTCGCCAATTTCATTTCCAGAGGAATTGTCCGATGCATGTCCCTTATCTCTGGGGTGGACCTTTCTCGAGGTGCTCTTCCCAGTGTGGCCACTTAAAAGACCACATTTCCGTATCTCAGGTGGACTTCGACTTTTCTTTGTCTGTCGTCGGTTCACGTGACTAGTGTCATGTTCATGCTGCAATTGTCTTTGTATGTCGGATAAACTCTGCAGCAAGACTGCATTAATTTCTGTCTGCTTCTCTTGCTCTTTTATCAACCTCTCGTTGTCGGCCTTCCAGCTCTGTAGTTCGACCATAAGGCTTCTCACAGTCTCAGCTAGATCGGGAGGGGTCTCTACCGCTCTCCTTTCGACAGACTCTTCATCTCTGTTGTGGGAGCCATCCCCCACTTTGTGGTGCGTCACCATTCTATGCATTTGCAGTTTCCCACGGTTGATCGTCCGCTTGGTGTGCAAGAAAAACACTTATTGTTAATCAACATTATATTCATTCACAATCAGTGCATAATTCATATTTTTCAAATGCATACACACAATAGGAATTTCATTCTTAACTTTGGATTTTGCTAAAGGGGTTAAGATAGAAGGTTACTCCTTTTAAGAGTACTTCAAATGGAGTTTCTGCGCAACTCGTTCATGAGCCCAAGCAGGCCAAGTGTTGTAACCATGCTCTGATACCAATTTGTCACACACCCACTACAACAACTTAGATTTTTTGCCTTTTTCTTCGAGGAACAGAATCCTCGAGACTTCTATGGGGCCTAGCGCAGACCCTCTCTTTCCTTATCCTCCTCCAAACAACCACAAGTTGGCCTTAGCGTAAGCGCCTTTCGCATTTCACGAGTCGGGAATCGAGACTCTCGATTCCCCTTTCTCCAAACACCGATACCCAAGATGCTATACGGGTATGGCTCCCTCCTCACTAGCGCTAGCTACATGTAACCATAGGCTAGGCCAAACACTAGCACCACTCGCAACCTCGCCAGTTGAGGTGTTGAGTTCTTGTGCTCCTCCTTCGCGAATCCCCAAGACGCGAGAGGTCAATGTTGCTTGGACTCTGCCAAAGCGATGCGCACATGCCACTTGTCAACCCTGCTATATTCTTCTCACGAGCTGTGTCACCACTGCTTGTGGCATGAGACCTCGACTCTCGACGTTTCGCAACCTTAGTGATCAAGGTGCAACTTCTTCATCTTGCGAAACCTCGAGCCACGATAAGTCAATAGTGGGTTGACTCTTTCCCAGTGTGACACATGTTCACCACCGGTCACCCGCTTCCTAGGCTAAATACTAGCGCTACTCGCATCTTGCGACTTCACGAGTTGGAGTGTTGAGCCCTCATGCTCCTCCTTCACAAGTTCCCGAGATATGATAAGTCAACAATGGGTTGACTCCTTCCTAGGCGACATGTGTCCATCACCTGTCACCCGTTCCCACCTTTCTCTGGGCGCTTGTTGTTATGCCACCTGTCAACCATGCGGTCCCCACTTACGAATGGGTCACGTGTTTGCACGAGCCCTCAATGCTCGACACTTCGCGACTTCTACAATTGAAAAGAAACTCCCTCAAGTTCCGAAACCCCGAAAGGCAATAACCATGAAAGTTCTAATCCAATGGTTCTCCCATGCCTTGGATCCAATGGTCACGATCACATCGCGATCTCGCGAATCGTGAGTTCATGCAGCCCTACCCTTGACCACTCCAAGTCGCAAGTCAGCGAAATACTACTCTCCTTCCTATACAAAGGCTAAGATTGATGGTCAATAGGGCTCCATCATATCCTTGGATCTACGGTCCGGGATCCCATCGCTACATGTGAAGGCTGAAAGGGTTGAGGTGTTAACGCATGTGCTCCTTCTCTAGATCCATCAGTCTCGACAGATCTGGGGTATTCCCGAAAGGATTCCGACCGTTCCTCTACCAAATGATAGGGTATTCTCTCTTTCTATATTTGGGCTCACTATCCCTTCTGAGCTTGAATCATGAAATTCAACTTCTCGGGGCTTCAAACTCCCATGACTCCGAGACCTTAGAGAGCTATCCTTCCTTGCATAAGGTTTTCCAGACCCGGATCGCATGAACCTTCAGACGGTTCTTGGGCAATCATCTCAAATATTAGTCGAGTCTTTGGGTAAAGGTTTGGCACGGTTCCAAGGTTTATGGGGTAATCCCTGAGGAAGAGTACTCTTGAGGAGCCTTCCCGGAACTTTACGAGAGTTAAGAAAACAAGACGATTCTCAGTGGAGCAAATTCATGCCCCAACCTTAATCCTTTGTATAGAAACTGACTATCGCATGTAAGCATACACAAGCATCCATTATTTCCAGTCTAACACACCAGGCAATCATTTTACACATAAATTCTTATGGGCATATAAACATAAGCATGTATTCATGATATTCAGTTCGAAATAAAAGGTATAAAACACTTATCAGATCTACCAGGCATGATGCAACTGCTGAGAGAGGTGCTCGTTTCCACCCAACTGTAGGCTCAGTGACTCCAAATTGATTTACCACTAGCCACCCCCGAGCTAGACCACGATGCTTTGAGGTTCAGTCTCCTACTTCCAGCTCAACAAAAATCCAGGACAAAGGTTACTCTCCTTCTCCTAATACAGGAAAATAATCCAGGGCAAAGGTTACTCTCCTTCTCCTGGCATTCATAATTCCCTACGTTTCCAGGGTTTTATCCAGTTCTCTTCCGCGATCCCCCATCGCGCGTGCTCTTCTTCTTCTTACCACATTTCCTCTCTTGCCAATTTATGTCTGCAAGGTTGCGTGTGGTGCGAATTCTGTCGTCTGTGGTCAGGTCTGAGGGCTGTTACGGATGGGAGGTTCACCCCCATCCCCTCATTAACTTTTGAGGAGCCTCCCCACCTACCAATCTATCGGGAAATCCATTCTAGGATCAAAGAGCTGCTTTGGTTTGTGAGAAAGTATAAACCAGTACAGTACTGGCTCAGTGGAAGTTAACGCAACCATTCCAGGTCCCTTCCACCACCTCTCATTAGCCATCGTGGTCTCTTTTAGCACACCCCCCTCCCAACAGTCATGCAACACATATTCATAACGTAATTTACATTCATCGACCTTTTATACAAAGGTCCATCAAGTCAAACATTCACATCTTTGAGTTTGCCATAGTTCTTGGCCAATATAGTTATTTTTACAGACTGGGGGAAACAGGGTGTTACACACTTTGAGTATTTGTATGGGCCTTTATAGAAGATCAACCTCTCCTTGAGAAAAATGACCAATTGGAATAATTTTTTGCATCATATCAGATTTTTGTACAGTTATAAATTTGGAAAGGCCTTATATACAACCCCTTTTTAGCAGACTACAACAATTTTTTTGGTATAGGTTCTTTATGTATGATGGGACTTCAAGTCATGACAATTTTTTGTGTGTGTATGGGCTATATTCACAAAGTCTTCAAGATTTATTTTTCTGTATCTATATGGGTTATGTTGATAGGGCCTTCATGACCGTTTTTGGGGACTCTTTCAATTGGATAGCAAAAGCATGGACTCTTTTTTTTCCATGTTTTCTACAGAATGTAAATTTCTCTTCATGACCCTTTTTGGGGACTCTTTCAATTGGACAACAAAAACATTCCCTCTTTTTTTCCTTGTTTTCTACATAATGTAAATTCCTTTTCTCTTCGGAAGAAATAAAATTTACATTTTTTATGAGGGAAAAAATGGGAAAAGAAGTATATTTTATTATAATAAGGTAGAAAAAAAAATAATATTATCAAAATTGGAAGAACTTTTATAAGTTTTATCCTCGAATAAAAGAGTAAGACAATTCCAAAAATTTTACCAGAAAAAAATATCATATTTGTAATATTAAGAAAGTATAAGATGAAAAACACTCTTCAAATGTTTAAATGTTTTGTATATATGGTAAATTTAAAATATTTCTAACAATATATACCTTTTTAATATATTAACTTATTAACTTATCAAAATAATGAAGATTTAAAACTAATTGATTCTTTATTATTTTTCATTATTAATTCTTTAGTTTATAAGAATGCCAAAGAGTTATATATATATATAAAATTTATTTTTATAAAAAATATTTAATAAATATATTTTTGAAAATTATATTATTGAAATGAATAATTATATTTTTTAAATTTAATTTTATGAAAACTATTTAATTATTATTTTATTACAATTGTAATGATGATGATGATGATTAACGTCCACTAAGACCTAATTGGTTTATCGGACCTTAAGAGGGTAAGTGATTACTTGTGATTCTTTAGAATTTTGTTTCTGTGCTCGAAAAACATTAAGAGAAGCTTTCCAAGATTACCATAGTTTTGTTGAGTTAAGAGGTTAGGAAGGGTGGTAATGTGACACATATTTTGAAAATGAGATTTAATGTGGGTATAGGTTGGACAATCTAAGAGAAAGTGTTTTTCATCTTCAACCTTCTTAGTGTCACAAATGTGACACACTCTTTCATACCATGGCATTTTAGGAATTGACCAACACCAAGTTTCACTATGGAGCTCATGAGAATTTGTTCTTATCTTAGCAATGCTTATTTTTTTCTTTATATTACACGTCAAAATTACTCAACTGGATAAGTGTCGCATGTTCCTCTCAATTGTCGTAAGTGTCACATCTTCCTTACAACTTTTGCAAGTGTCGCAAGTTGTTCACAAGTGTCGCAAACGTTGTTCAAGCATACTGCCATAACGATGACACTAAGGAGGCACTTAAAACATCTCATACATTTGATTTGGAGAAGGGGAACTGGTTAACTGAAGTTAAGGAACTCTTATCACCTGAGAAGAGCTCTTAAACAAAGGTTCTGAGGGTGAGCGCTCCCCTACATCAGCCTTAGGAGCGCTGGCGCTCCCCTATAAGGCCTCAGGGAGCGTTATAATGCTTGCCTGCCCCTCTGAAGGAGCGCTATCCACCTTTGGAGTGCTGGTGCTCCCCTCAAGCTTCCTAGGGAGCGCTACAATGCTCTGATGCCCCTTTTGAGGGAGCGCTGCCTAATCTGAGGCAGTAGTTGGCCTGTTGAGGAGAATAAGGGGAGGATCCTTCAAGTTTATAAGGCAGTTGCATTCGAATTCTTGGTTCCATCAGAAGATCCCTGATCTAAGGAGGAAGTTCCTCAACTTGTTCTAAAGATAACTCAAGAGGTTAAGCTCCTCTTAACCTATATAAGCAAGCTCTATGATGGTGAAAAGGGAAGAATTGCTAGCATCAAACCTATGATCTCATAGGGAACACACAGTCAGTCAAAGGAGAAGTGATCAGTGAAGCTGCTATCATCCAGGTTGTGGATCTTTCGAGCAAGGGTTATATAAAGGGGACTCGACGAAGTTGTCGCATTCACATCTACAATTGTAAGTACTGCTGTCGTTATTCTCATCAATATGACATTCTTGGCCTGTTTCTTTCTAGTTTGTGTCTGACCTCACATGAACCTATCATTGATAGATAGATCTGTTTTCAAGCTAACATCAATAGAGTAGGAAGTGGTCATGCCTTGTTTGTCTACAGGACTCAGTGAGGAGCGAGAGTTCAGAGCTCGATTTGGAGTGTGCAGGGACAAATATCGATAAAAAGGTACTGTTGTTCTCCTTCCTTCTCATGTGCTAGTTTGTATGGATTTGAAAGGAATTCAGTGTCCACGTTAAGCACTTTCTGTCTTAGAGTAGGGTCTAGCTCTTTGAGGCAATCTACCTGTCCGCAGGGAGATTTTCCTACAACACTTTACACTTGTCAAAACAGATAGATAATTTTGATCTTCTAGGTTAGGGTTGATTACATCCATATAATACCTTAAGTTTCTTTTTCCCTCTAACTCTTTATCAAACCACATTTCTCCTTAAATTTTGATTTGATGATATTTTTAATAGTATCTTTATTATGCAAAAATGGTGTCTTCCATGATTCCCCAATAATTTAGCCAAGACTGGGCATATTTATTCCATCCTCACTTGAGTTGATGGTGGTTACGACTCGATTTTGAAGCAATTTTAGGAAGCCTATTGTCTTCCATGTTTTTTAACTTGTTATTATACATTAGGTATATAGTCATAGCCATGCTCTCAATGTGGGAGATGCTTGTTTCTAAGAGGAGGATGGGATAGGGTGTATTTCCTTTAATTTTGAGATTATAGGTTATAAAATTCTTTTGTATTTGCTTGATCTTTCTCCAGGATTCACGAGAGATACTACAACCCCAAACTTCACAACCATAAAGAATTAAAGGTGTAACGCGAGTCTCAAAGAGGAGTTTCTTCTTATCCCAAATCCAAATATTGACTGAATTACAATTGTTTTCAAGCCCATAATAAGATTTCCATCCCCCAATAATCCTTTTCTCAATGCTATAATTCCAGTTGAGCTTGTGGTGAATATGAATTCCAAGATATTCATATGAATTCACTTGCTCTAAGTTGTTGTTGTCATATACGAAGGTATCATAAGTGATTTTATTGGATTTAATAATCATGACCTTAGTCTTATCAGTATTAACAATCATACCCATATTGGAGAAAAAATCCTTGAGGATTATTAGTTGGTTTTCAAGATCATGGGGACTCCTTGCCATACGAACGATATCATTAGCATAAAGAAGAAGATTGATGACTATGCTAGTGAGAGTAGGGCCGACACAACCTACTTTTTTCAAACAATATTCTAACTTGTCAATGTATATGCCAAAAAGGGTAGGGGACAAGGGACAACCTTGTTTGACTCCAATAATGTAGTTAATCTCTTTTGACCAGCCCTTAGTGTTTTTAAACTTAGAAATATGTTCTCATACATACTTATTGCAACAACCCTCAACTTGAGAGGCACTTTTATCTCTTCCAACCTATTCCAAAGGTTTTTCCTAGGAACCATGTCAACATCTTTTCTAAAGTCAACAAAACAACAAAAGAGATTGGTTTTAGTATTGCGGAACTCCTCTGCAATGATCCTAAAGATAACAATATGGTCCACAGTTGAATGATATCTCCTAAACCATGCCTGGCCTTTAGCTCTTTTATCGTGACTTTCTAGCGAAAGGATAATCTTCTTTTCCAAAATAATTCCATAAAGCTTGGCTAAAATCGGGAAAATCATAATAGTCCTACAATTAGAGGGAATGTTTCTATCTCCATTTTTAAAAATAAGAACAATGAGGCTTTGTGTGTAAGGTTTAGGGAAGCCCTAATTGACTGCTAAATTGAAGAGCTTGTGTATGTGAGGGATAAGGATAGACCCTCCGATTTTAAAAATTTCAGCTTGGTAGCCTTCAATGCCCTTGGCTTTCCCATTTGCAAGCTGCTTAACCCCGAACTCTATGTCATCTAAAGAAAAAATTGCATTCTCTGTAGGGATAATAAGAATGTTGTCCATGGCATTAGGGAACTCGTAAAGACTTTTAAGGTAGGAATTTCAGTTCCTTAAGGGAATCATATTGTTTTATTTATTATTGCGGTTTAGAATTTGGCTCCAGAACTTCTTAAGATACAACTTAGATAGTTGTGAAAGCTGCTCTTGCGTTTTATTAATATAATATCTTTTTCCTTTTAATTAACATAATTTTATATAAATGAAATTATGTTAATTTTAATATTAATTTTATAAAAATGAAATTATGTTTTTTTTTTTTTAAGTAAAAAAGATGGATCCTGTTATATTATCATGAGCAAGTTACAATAACTGTTTGTGATGCCAGCTGTCCCGCCTAAGAAGGAAATCGAGACAGCTGGGCATCCTATGCCAAGTGTTTCCCTTTTAACAAAATAGACATGGTTTCGTCCTGCCCGAAGAAAACCAGGACTGTCACTTATGAGATTCAAACTGTATGTCATGAGCTAGTTGTAAGAAAAACTAAAAACTGACTGAACTAAAGCTTAATGCAAAACAAAAGAGGGACTCCTAACCAAGAACATCATTGAACCTTTTTCCTGTGCGCTTCTCCTCGTTCCCATGTTGTTGCCAGCTTGCTGGAAGCACGTAAGTCTGTGCACACGTTGGGCATTGCCACTGTGGTAGATTTTTGGAGTGGGCCGCGAAGAGCATGTCAAGCCGCTGGTCAATTCTAGCAAGGCAAAAAACCTGGTCATCCATCAGACTTCTTAGCTCGGAGATGAGAGCGAGATGCTTCGAGTCGGTGAAGGGTGGCAGCTCCTGCCAGTGGCTGTCGACGGAGGTGGGGTGTCTGGATTCTGGTGCTTCTTTGCATGTCTGCTCCGAATGGTTGAGAGACTGGGTCACCATCCCCATGGTGGTGTCAGGAGGGGTCTCTTCTTCAACAAAACAGGTGGTGAAGTGCTCCTCTGGGCTGTTGGCTTTGAAACCAGTCTGAATGTCCCCAGGTGGAGACTTGTCTTCCACGCCAAATTCAGTGTGTGGGTTCCAGTTGTCTGGGAATGTAAACAGCGGGAGCTTGGGGTAGCTCTGCATGGCATCCTCTAAGGCAATTTCTTCCACATACGCCATGGGAGGCATTCGTGGTTTCCTGCGCCGTCGAGTGGACGCCATGGCCAACGCTTGCTCAAACTTCCTCTGTCGCTGGTGTCGAGACTCGACCGTGTACCAAGCGGCACCCCTGCGCGACTTTCCTCGTGCCCTGGGCATGGTGGAGACCCTGGGAATAACCAGGGTTCCTAGTGGACGGACTGCTCTGCTCCAGAGCTTCGGCGGGACCTTGAATCTTTTCTCTGGTGGAGTGAACTGCTGATGCACTGGTGGAGTGAACACTGCAATGAACAAATTTCGCTCAATGCTATCAATTCTGGTGATAAGGCGGAGGGCGACCACGACCGCCATAGCCATTAAGACTTGGTGCTGAGTGCGCTGGTGTCTGGTACTGTTCCCTTGCGCAAAGAGGCTCGTTGTTTGGTTACGACTGTAGTAATCCATGGTGTGTTAATGGATGAGAGGATGGTCGCCGGTTGATGCATTAATATTGTGTCCCGACATCAATCCGCGTGGCCCTGAATTGCTACGTGGCACCCCATCCGGGGAAAATGAAATTATGTTAATTTTAATGTTAAATTTATATAAATGAAATTTATGTTATTTTTAATATTAATTTCATTTATTGTGATTTGTGTTTGAGTAATTTATCCATAAAATTTTTGAATTTTAATAGGTTAATAAATTATGTACTTCAATTTTATTATAATTATATTCAAAAAGTTATATTTAATCTTTAGAGATGGTAAAATAAATTGGTTTTCCATCTATATCAATATAGATCTATTTTAACCCCAAATTTATCAAGCCTATATAACAATCAAATCTCTCTAGGTGCAAACCTTTAACATTTCCTGAATTTATACACTCTCAAAAAGGTTTTCACCTAGAGAGATTTGATCCCTCTTCGCCCTTGATATATCCATGATTAAGATGGATCTATGTTGGTTTAATACATTAATATTAAAGTATTAAAAAATATTAATATTATTAAATATATTAATGTATTAAAAAATATTAAAGTCATGGCTAAACACCAAATTGATGTATGATATATTACACTACATTATTTTAGTGATCTATTAATTGATATATTTTTAATATATTTTATAATGTATTACAACTTTCATAACCACTACATTGTTTTTTAATCTAGTTTAATGCATTAATATTAAAATATTAATATTATTAAAAATATTAATGTATTAAAAAAAATTAATATATTTTATAATATATTACTTAATCATTTCATTCTTTTTGTGATCTATTAATTGAAGTTAGGAAAAATCCAAACACACACATATTAAATGGCAGTTTTAGAATGTCTCTCAATACAATAATTTCATAAAAAAAAATTCATTATCAAACAAACCAAACAAACCATAATGTCCTAGTAACATACAATCTTAATAAAATAATATTAATATACATATTTGTAGAATTGAATATTCTAAGATTTACCTAATCTCAAAAAATTGTGGAATTAAAGTTTTACTTAATAATGAGAAGAAAAAAATCAATAATAAGAAAAGAGAAATGAAAATATATCTACTAATTTCTATTAAAAAAACTTCTTTATTTAATAAATAAAATGAAGTCTAATAATATGAAAATTATTTGTTTTTTTATTTATAAATTTGTTTAATAATTATATATATTTATATCTAAAATATTCATTAATTAAAAAAAATATTTCTTCTCATTACTAACCACTAGATGTTTATAGAAATCTTTAGTAACAAGGTTACGTGTCGCTGTCAACGAGGTTAGAAATTAAATTGTGGAAAATGGGGTCGAATTGTAAATGACGAAAGTGTTCGGTGCAAAATGTATATCACAGAAATGTTGTGTGTAACATGTCTATCACAGAACATGAGCCATAAGTAAATGACGCTTGGCATGTAGAGCACCATTTATTTTTAGAAAGTATATAACAAATTACAAATTTGTTCACAGTGGAAGAAAAATTTGGAAATTTAAATGCATTTTCCATATAGACCGGTGAAAGATAAAAATGTACGAAGACATAAATTTAAAAGGAGATAAGAAAACAATTTTATTTGAAATATGTAAAAAAATAAAAGTTTTTTACATACTACTAGAAATTTTGAAATGTATATCACGGAAATGTTGTGTGCAATATGTATATCACAGAACATGGGGCATAAGTAAATGACGCTTGGCATGTAGAGCACCATTTATTTTGAAATATATAAAAAAATAAAAGTCTGTTACATATAAAAATTGAAATGCCTTTGTCATACAGACTGGTGAAAGATAAAAATGTATGAAGTCATAGATTTAAAAGGAGATAAGAAAACAGTTTTATTTGAAATATGTCAAAAAAAAAGTTTGTTACATACTACTGGAAATTTTGAAATATACAAAAAAATTAAAGTCTGTTACATATAAATCGAAATTTCAATGCGTTTTTCATGTAGACTGGGATTGGGGCTCCCGTGGACCATTAGAGAAATATGTACAAGAAACATGACTGTAGAAAGAAGATAGAGTGCAATACCTGCAAAAAAAATAAATTGAAAGGTATAAGTGTTTGCATACACATCTCTATTTAAAAAAGTGGAATAACTGGGTTGATAAACAAAGTAGGATGCGATCAATAGACTTACAGTGAGGGTACATATGAGCCCTTTGGCTATTTTCTTGCGGCTATCGTTTCATTGATGTCACCAACAACTGCGGTTTCAATGATGTCGTCGACGACTGCTGGAATCTTGGCAACTGCCTGTTGCCTTTCGTCGACGGCCTGCTTCAATTCCCTTTCAAACCATTCTTCAATGTAGCTTCTCATTGGGGCGACGTTGATCTCATTCCATATTTTTATGTTGAAAATATCGTTTTCTAATTCCCGGAAGTCGATAGAAAGATTACATAGAGCCTGATGAATTTCCTCATTCTGTACTGAATATTTGACTAGCTAGTCGTCGACGTGAGCTTGATCAAAGTGAAGGATGTTGTAAAACTTTTTTAGAGACAAGGCCTTAAACATAGCAAACTATTTATTGAACTCTTGCCTAGTTAAGGGCAAGGCGTTTGCGATTAAGTCGGGGTCTTGGAAGTCGTTGGTTTTTCCGGTTAAGTTTATTCTTGACAACCTTGTGAATAATTTATCTTTCTTCGATATGGCTTACTCACATGACTGAACAATGAGATGTAGGTTCTTCACTTTTTCTTTCCAACATGCATTCAATTGACTGATCCGGTTTTTGGATGGAAGATCTCGTTCTCTTCTTTTTGTTTCTGTCATATTGTCGACAATGGTGCCAAAAGGAAGGACCGTTTT
The DNA here is from genome assembly GCA_900067695.1 of Picea abies. NCBI lineage: Eukaryota > Viridiplantae > Streptophyta > Pinopsida > Pinales > Pinaceae > Picea > Picea abies. Next base: position 2,481 of record CBVK0101372710.1, on the reverse strand, counting down.
TAAAAAGAATTTTTCTTCATCTTTTAACTCCGCTTGCAAATGTTCGAGCAAACTATGTGCCCTAGTTCCAAGGGATGTGATGGTTTGTGATGTTTTCCACGCCTCGGTAACTAGTTCCATTCTTTTCTTGATATTATTCTCCACATATCCTCTACAAGATGCGAGTAGGGTGGAGGATGATTTTACATTGGCTACAGGGGTGGCATGCATGGCTATTGCCAAAGGATTGACAATCAATGGCATAGGAATCAAAGCCTCTTCCAATTCCTTGACCCAATCCTTCAGTCTGGAATTCTTGGCCTCGATGCCTCCAATGGAATCATGAAGTGCTTCACTTCTCACGCTGTGAAGTTTACAGATTTGGGATGGTCGCATGTTGGCAAGGTCAACCTCTTAACGAGATTTTCCTTTCTTATTTTTTACATCTTTTTTCTCAATTATCATTTTTTTGGATTGGCTATCAAAAACAACACTCTGGAACATGAAGGATTCATCTTCGTCAAAATTTTCGGTAACAGATATGTCCATTGGATGTCTATGCTAGATGGCATCTCCGGGTTGATCAAGGTAGTAGAGCATGCTATCCAGATCAGTGTCAAGTTCCATGTTCTCACTCTGAATTTCCAGCTCTTCATCCTGCCCCACATTTTGTTTTCTCTTCTTCTCTACTAGAAGCTTATGAGAAATATCAATTTTAGAGTGAGGAGGGTCATTATCTCCTCCTCCGTTTGAAGAACTCTGAGTTTCTTTGTTGTTGTGGTGGGCCGTTGGAGCGATGCTCCGGGATGTCGTACTTTTTGGAGTGTTATTTGCCAATTGAACACTCTTGTCACTGGGGCCTTTCCCCTATTGCGTGTACAATTTAGTGCAACTTTGCACTATGTCTAGGTCACCGACATTAGAGGTAGGAGCGTTGCCGCCACTATCTTTGTTTTCGGGCAGGTGTTTTTTGAAAAAACAATCGTCGAGGCCAAGTGTTTGTAAATGTTGTCAAAAAATATTATAGGGGTAGAACCCTTTTATGATTTCAACATATATCAGGTTGGAGATGCTACAATGCGTTGCGAATTCGTTAATTTTTTTGACGTTTTTCAACACGAACTCCCCTACTTTCCAAGGCAGAGGAATGAACTGTTTTTTTTTCTTCTTTTGCAACAGATGCAACCAGTAGTTGTATTGCCATGCTACTTCTGCAACAAACATTCTGTCTATAATGTGACATGGAAGGAGAGAAGGTTTTTCCTTGGAGCCAAAAATTCTTATGCCAGTGTGATTATCCAAATGTTCGAGTGTCCCCTTCCTGTCCAAAAAAATTGTTCCTTGTTTAGATATGCGGGGAACATCTTCTCCTAACAACAAAACTTTGAAAACAGACACGAATCCATTAAAAACCTCATAAAAATATTGGGAAGCTTTGTGCTTCCACAAGGCCTGGTACCAAAACGTTACTGGGTCGAATTCCCAGTGGAAATTCTTGGACAAAGACAGTTGTGGAAACCGACAGGAATACGCTATCGCAAAAACTAAGTAGGACGACATATAAAATTTATTTTCCCTTTTGAAGCTTGACAATTGGGAACAGATTTCATGGGAAATTAACTTGCCCCAATAAAAAATGGCTTGTTTGTCGACTATGAAATATAAAATACAAAGACCCATAAGGGAAACAGTTGTTGTGGACTCCTGTCCCGTTATTCTTGTAAACAACCAGACAATTTAGTGAAATGGATTTCTAAATGAACTAACCTGCAAGCTTGTAATATCTTCAGGAACTAGAAGTGGGTTTTCCAATAAATGGGGCAAGAGGTCCAACCCGTTATTAGGATTTGCTAGGGATTATTTGCAATCTTCTCCTCTGAATATCATTGTTGGCTCTGACAATATTAGCATCTGGTGCAAGACCCGAGGTGACAAAGAAATAGAAGAGTGGTCCCGTAGTGGAATAATTCTTTTGTCTGAAATAAATTTATCGATGCACCAAGAGACCAGGTCCTTACAGTCAAAAACCTCAGGGACACAGCCTGCACGAGAAATCCCAAAGGTCCAAATTACTTGGTTCTCTGCGACATAGGTTGAGTAATAAGAATAAGCTCTGGAACACTGGAAGTTCTAGTCCTCGCGCCCGAAGATGTTCACTGTATCTCCTCAGAAATACTGTCGAGTTGATGCCATAGGTTTATGAGAGCGTTGGTTTTCTCCAGATGATGGTTGAAATGAACAGTTAGAGATGACAATGTAACTCTCCGCTAAATCTTGGTTAAATGCTTATGAATGGGAAAGCTCCTCGAGCCATTCGTTGATTAATGACAATCAATATGGGTGGTGCATGATGAATTGTTAGCGGTAAAGATTACTTATTGCATATTTAGAAATGAGAAGGTGGCAGGTACGACGAAGAGCAATTAAACATTGGAGGTTTCGTGAACGTGCTAAGGCAATGACGTGCGAATGACATTTCATGATTTTGAAATCAACACTCGG